>NW_015504816.1:57105-95363 GCF_001595765.1 Miniopterus natalensis
CTTCCCTCTGAGTTTCATCAGTCTGTTCCATGCTTCTATGTCTCAGCATCTATTTTGTTCATCAGTTTATTTTGTTCTTTAGATTTCACATATGGGTGAGATCATGGGATACTTGTCTTTCTCTGCCTGGCTTATTTCGCTTAACATAACACTCTCCAGGGCACTCCATGCTGTCTCAAAGGGTAAGAGATCCTTCTTTTTTACAGCTGCATAGTATTGCATGGTGTAAATATACCACAGCTTTTTTACCCACTCATCTACTGTTTTTCAATGTTTTTACTATAGCTGATTTCTAATTTCATGCCATTGTGATCTGAGAAGATGCTTGATGTGATTTCAGTTGTCTTGAACTTGTAGAGACTTGTTTCGTGTCCTGTCATGTGGTCTGTCTTTGAGAATGACACATGTGTACTTGAGAAAAATGTATATTCTGCAGCTTTGGGGTGAACTGTTCTGTAAATGTCAATTAAGTCCATCTGATCTAGTGTGTCATTTAGGTTCACTGTTTCCTTGGGGGTTTTTTGTCTGGATGGTCTTTCCAGTAAAGTCAGTGGGGTGTTAAATTCCCCTACTATGACTGTATTGCTGTTGATCTCTCCCTTAAAGTCCTTCAGGTAAAACTTGCTCAGCCGGGAATCTTGAATCTGTAGGAAAAATTTTAAGCTCTAATACAATTTCTTTACTATTTAGCTATTTCAAAAGACTATTTATATTTTCCATATACTTTTGTGTCAATATTGTTTAATAATATTTTTATAAATGTGTTTACATGAGCTAAGTTTTATGTTTATTGACCTGTAGTAATTTCATCTTCTCAACTTTTTATTTTCTGTAACATTTTTACTGTCCCCTTTCCTATTCTAATGTTTTATTTTGGCTTTCCTATCATTTTGTCACTTTTATTAATCTTTTCAAATTATTAATATTGTTGATTTTCTCTGTTTTATCATTTTCTTATTTGTTTCTAATTTATAAATTTGTCCTTATATCTGTATTATGTCTTAATCTTACTTTCCTAAGATTCTGTTCTTATTTTTCAAACTTTTTCAGTTATATGTTTGGACCATAAAGTTCAACCTTTCCGTTTCCCAATATGAATGCTTGATTTATAGTATTTTGAGTACTTTTAAAAAATATATATTTTTATTGATTTTAGAGGGAGAGGAAAGGAGGAGGAGAGAGAAACATCAATGTGAGAGAGAAATACTGATATTCTGCCTCTTGCATGCCCCCTGCTGGGGATCAAGCTGGCCACCTGGACATGTGCCCTGACAGGGAATCAAACCAGTGACTCCTTGGTGCATGGGAAGACACTCATCCAACTGAGTCACACTGGCCAGGGCTTAAGTACTTTTTAAAATGTATCTATTATCTAACTATCTTTCCAATATGGTTAATTAATTTATCAGTGTGGTGTTTGAAATATGTTTATAATTTATAAATATACAAGGATACTCTATCATTTATTATTGATTTAACTTAATTGCCTTATATCAGAGAACATATTGTGTATGATTGCAATTTATTGAAATTTTTATTTGCTTGAAGATAAAATGTATGGCCATTAAAAAGTGTTTCATGTATAACTGAATGACTTTGAGGTTTGCTGTATTTCAATAATTCTGGAAAATTCGCTGCTAATATATCTCTAATTGGATTTCCAGCAGGAGGGGATAAAGAAAATGGAAGAGCATTATTCAAAGATATTAGACCTTCATATTCTATCTTTAACTTCTCTTACTATCTAATATATTTACTAACTTTTTTCTCTATTATATATTCTGGATAATTTTTCACCTGTATCAATTATTAATTTTTCTTTATCTCTATTGAATCTATTGTTTAGCTGATCTTAAGTATATAAGTTCAAATTTTATAGTATTTACATTTTGAGATAGTCTATTTGATTCTTTTTTGTAATTTGTTTAGTTACTTTTATAGGTTCTTGCTGTTATTTTAAATTTCTTTTATTTCTTTAGACACCTTAAACATTTTTTTTTCTGTGTCTGATGAATCCTACATATGAATTTTTGTATACTTGGTTCTACATTTTTTTCTGACTTCATCATACTGGCTTATTTCCTTGTATACTTCATGGAGTTTTATCTGTCTGTATAAAATCCTTGCAACAGTGTATTTGTGTGCATATTCCTTGGGTTACCACAGGCTTGGGGTGAAGGTTATTCCTCCAGGAGGATTTATGTTTCCTTGCAAGTAGTGTGAAATTGAGCTTCAAACCCACCTGCTTCAGATCAGTGTGTGTTTAGAAATTCCAAGGGGGTGTATTTCCCCTCCTCCTACAAGCAGAAGTTCAGTACATGCCTCCACTTGAGAGATGCCTTTTAAAGTTGCTCACTTCTCTGTAGTTCATCTTTTAATTTCTCTTTGGCATTTGAGGATTCATCGCATTTTTTCTCAGTCTAATGATGACTAAAAAATATTCTTATGCATTGTTTTAGTATTACATGGTAGGATTCTAATGGAAATGGAGTCCTTGATTTGTTTAATACAATGATACATTCAGTTTCAAAATATACCATTTAGTATTTAACATCACATATCTAAATGAGATTGGTATATTATTTTGTTTTCCTTTATTATCTTTTAAATGTTGGATTATCAAAATTAGGGTGGGAGATGGGAATAAAATAATATAATAATAAATTATTAACAACAGAAAAATATTAAGGATAATTGCATAGCAATCCTTCCTCTATGCTTTGCCATTGAAAATTAATGTCAAAAATAAAAACTAAGTTTAAAAAAGAAAATTAAAAAGCAGGATATATCCTTTTTAACTTTTTAAAAAAATTTTCAGTTGGAGCCTGAAAATAACAGCAAGAACCTATGAAAGTAACTAAACAAATTACAAGTAACTAAACAAACTAAATTGACTGCATGAGCCAAAATTATTACCCTTTTTTCCAAAGATTTCTGAAGGCAGTAGCCATAGGTAAATAGGAGAACCCCAGAATTCTGCATCCTAGGCTCCCTGCTTTCTTCTTATTAAAACTTATGACAGTCCACATAGTAGTAATAGTTATCATTATATTGAGACCTCATATGATCCTGACACTGCTCAGTATTTTGTATCCATTCAGTTCAGTGATTTTTTTGATCACCAGCTGTGTACCAGGTACTATTTTAGATGTTGAGGATGCAGCAGTGGAGAATAAAAAGACACATCCCTGTTCTCATGTCATTTAATTTCCAGTGGAACAAGACAGACAATAAATTAAGTTGCATAGCATATTAAAAGAAGATAAGTGCAATGGAAAAAATGAAACAGGGAGTCCAGGGAGAGATTACAGTTTTTGAAAGAATATCAAGCCATCTTACAAGGCAGGAGCAGTGAAGTTCAGATAGGTGAGTGGTGCCCAAAGTCATAAGCCAGTTAAGGCAGAAAATGAGATTGGAACCCAAGCCTGGGTTCCTTCCACATCGGCCTTAATCTTCTAATGGCTTTTATATTGGCATTCACAAACATCTCTAAGTATTAATCAGGCCCAACCGTGCTGAATTTTCAGAGATCAGATGACATTAGCCATGTTGAATCCAATAACAAAGAGTACAGAGATACGGCATGCTAATAAATCCTGACTCTAATTAATAGTCACACAATTTAGAAACGAAACTGGGATTGTCAAGGCCTAGCACCTCCAGACCTTTTCATGCATGGTGACAATGCTTTGTAGTGGCCTCTTTGTCCAGGAGCTGGTTTGTGGGGGGGTGTCCTAGCTATGCTTCTCACAGCAGGTTGGCCATTCCCCCCAGGTCATCTCATCTTTGACAGCCTGAAGAAATCCATCTCCTACACCGTGACCGGTAAGAACATCCCGCTCTTCCTCATCCTCAGCATCTCCATGCCTCCAGGCGCCATAACCATCCTCTGCATTGACCTGGACACTGACATGGTAAGGGGGAAACTGTTTTTTTAAATTACCGTAACTTTAGAAAATATATTGGAGAAATTTCCTTTTTTGTAGAACAGTTTTTTCTAGGAAGGGTTTCCCAGTTTGTGGAAGTGCACTCCTTGTTGTTTGACACCCACCCCAAGTGTTTCATATTAGATGATAGTTCGATTATTAATGTCAAACTGTGGGGTTCTTCTCTCTCACTAGAGTTAGAAATTTATGGCAGAATCTAAGATTTGATTTCTCAGAGACCTCTTAATTATTTACCAGCGAGAAGACTAGGCAGGTGACAATTGTCCTTGCTGCCTCCTTGCCCCAGAAAGTGTAGTTTTCCAGTCCTCTTAATAGCTGTCTGCTGGCATTTCAGTCCCATTTCCTCACATGAAATTTCATACAGGCATCAAATCACATCCTCTGTGGGCATTACAACTTCAGTCTTGTGCAATCAGTGCCTATTTTCAGGCTTGATCATATCCTGAAGCACCATGGTATCAACCTGCAGAGTTAACACTGTGGTATTGGCTTGCCTTTCTACTCCTGGAAACTAGGGATAACTTTTTCTCTATATATAGCTAAGCTGTGAATGAACAATTTTGTCTAGGACTTTCATGTTCCAAGAGTTGAAGGGGCATCAGTGCCATTCATTAGGCAGTGCTACCAGAAGCAGCCGACCTTACATTTTCTGCTAGTTGAAGGGAGGCTTTTGAAATGCTGCCCAAATCTCTTTATCAGTGAAATGAGGGAAAATGCTGTCATTTTACCTAATGGTATCATATAGGAGAATGACCTAAATCATTATAAAATCACATTATTCTATGAATAGTGTTCTAAATGGATTCCAAAGGCATTGATACTTTAATTTTCTCTTTTATGTTTCCCCCTCCCCATAATGTTTACTTTTTAAACCCTGGCTTAATGCCCACGAATATGTTTTTCACTTATGTCATTTTCTGATTATTGCATTTCATGTTTCTAAGTCCAGAGGAAATTTTAGCACAAGATTTCACTTCAGTAATATCCTCATACACCTGTTAGAAAAGTAATGTAACTTCTATTACAATTGTTCTATCATTATAGATGATAGTCCCAAATTCATTTATTATATATACACATGCCATATATAAATATTTATCCATCTTCTAACTGATAAAATGGATATCTGCCATTAGTGATAAAATTAAACTAATAGAAAAATTTCTGCATTATGATGAAAGCATTATCTCAGCCTGTGCTTACTACTTCCCTAAGGACACTTTTGATCTCATCATTGCTGATATAAGCTCTGCCTTCTCACAAAAGAAATTCACATGGTAGGACTTTTATATTCCCTGACTTTTAAAAGATCTTAATATTTTTCAGAAAACACTCTTTACCCAAAGTAAATTCATTGAGATTATTCTATAAGAACAAAAATTGATACAAATATTGTATACTTGAAATCTGCTAAGAGAGTAGATCTTAAATGTTCTCAATACACACATAAAAGTGGTTACTATGTGAGGAAATGCATGTGTTAATTAACTTGATTGTACTAATTTCACAATATATGTGTATATCTCATCATCATGTACACATTAAATATATACAATTTTATTATACCTCACAATTTTATTATACCTCACAAAAGCGGAAAAAAACCCCTCAATCCTTAACATAGTTGATTAGATCTTGGTTTATGTAACTCATGAGCTGATATTGGGTATCACCCAATTTTTTTCAATAAAGAGTCTATAACCTATTGTATATGTATGTTTACTGGCAGAAAACATAGCCCCAACAGAGATTCAACTCATAGTTTTAGATATTTTAATAGTTATTCGTGACTATGAATCTCTAGGTGACTTCAGGAAGGTAAATTATAAGCATGTAGATATTTAGATATCAAGTCAACCTCAATCCTTTATAAAAAAAAATCTGTTCAATATATTTTGAGTGTGCATGATACATGCTTTTCATATGAACTACATCTGTTGTGAGAATGCATTAGTGGTGGAATACTAAGACATCAGCTATTTTTCGGAATGTACTTTGTTCTTTGTTGCATTTATAGAAGAATGATGTCCACATTAAGGAACTGATAAATCCAGAATATTAGTATTTGTCAGACCATATGTGACATGTTGGGTTCAGTTATGGTTGCCACATTTTACAAGAATCTCTGAAAGACTAGAATATGTTCAAAGGAAGCTGAGTGGGAGGTTGAAATAGTGACATATGCAGAATTAGTGAAAATTTTGGAAATGTTTAGCTTGAAGATCAGAACACATAGAAAGCAGATAGAGTGCTCTTTAAAAATTGGAAGGGTTGCCAGTCATTCAGTACATAGTCCTTGAGCAGATATCTCACATCAGGTATTGAGTATGGGGCCCTGAAGGGAGCAATTAGGATAAGAAGCGGGTGTTCTTTTCAAGAAATATATAGAATAATTATAACTCATTTTGTAATTGTGTAAATTCAACCAAAGTTACAGCCCTGAAAAGTGATGAGAGATCATATGCAGAAGGAATTATTAAAACGTGTACTAGGAACCTTCAGTTTTCATAACTAGGGACAGTGGATTAAAGGAACAAGACATACATTTTCAAAAACAATATAATGAAGATCTTTCTACTTGCTGAGGATATATTTCTTGTGATACACAACAATGCTGCATTCCTTACTGTTTGCCAGTATACTTTCCTACAATTTCTCTTTGTCTTCTTTGACTTAATTGAGGTTTCCAAGAGCAGCTGTTCAGCCAGATTCCTGATATTTATCTTCTAAAATAATATGTTTGAAACTGATTGTTCCCGGTTGCAACAAACTCTTCCTTATATATTGATGGCCTAATGCTTTTCCAAAGACAAACCATTGAAAATTTTTTAGTCTTAAAAGAGTACTTTGTTTTAGCTGTTTGGTGAAGTTTATGAAAATATTCCACGTGCCAGGCAACCATGGTGGATCCATGTCTCCTTTGCCGAAAAGATGCCCCATCACTACACAGGAAGTTTAGTAGTTTATTATGGAGCTTGATGTGATCTTGGTGCAGTGCTTAACCCCTCGCCCACCGTGAGTCTCAGCTGAATGTGAAAGATCATTTCCACAAACTTCCATCACCACTACGTGCATCTGTGCTCACACGCCTTGCATTCTTTTTGTTCACTGTGAACTAACTCTTCTCCCAGCAAAAACTAACCCTTTCATTTGTGCACTAGATCTAATTTCTTTCTGCCTATTCAAGGACATTGGTGCAGTAATTTCTCTTCTTTTCTGTGACATAAATTTATTTATTAAGACTGGGAAGTGTTAAGGAGGAGCAGGTATTGTAGAAGGTGAAATCAAGAGTTCTCTTGTGGAATGCTCTGTGAAGTGCACCCCCAATCCGATATCCAGGTAGATGTATCAGATTGCCAGATATATAAATGAACCTGGTATACCAGGCAGATCTCAAGCACAGGCAGGTAATTTGGAAGCTAGAAGTACATCAATGGTACTAAAAACCACAAGATGTGACTGGGTAGGTACAGAAAACTAATGTCACCAATTGAGTCTTAGAAAAGCCAGCAAAGCAGAGTGAGTTGGAATGGCCCATGCGGCAGAAAGAAGTGTAATATAATGAAGGCCAGGGAGGGGAAGTGTTTCAGGAGGGAGTGGTCAATAATACTGACTACTACCGAGAAATACATATAAAAAAAAATAGTAAAAATGTGAATACTGGAAATCCTTGTTGGATTTAACAACAAGAAGTCATCTTCCTTTGACAGTTGAGTTATTGAGGCATGATAAAGACACAAAGTCTGAATTTTTTCCAAAAATATATTCTGTAAAGAGAAAAAGAGAAACCGGGTATCTCTTGTCAAGGGAATGCTAAGGAATGAGTATGTTTGGAAAATACTTATAGAACTGACAAAGCAGTGAAGAAGTTATACATAGTATTCAGATGGCAAACATTGATGGCATTGTTAAAGGTAATACTGAAAGGGCTAACAATTTGTGAAGAAATATAAATATCACACCTAGATTAAGGTATCTTAGTAAGTCAATCTCTATAAAATTGACAGAATTTTTCAGAATTATGGACAGAGAAGAGCTCTGAGTAATATTTCCTGGAATAAGTAGAGACAAACTGGTTTTCTACAGGGACATTCAATATTATTGATGCTTTAAAATTTATCTTTACTAAGAAATATTATGTCCTTTAATTTAACTTCAGGAAAAGATATATACCTTCTTAGATCAGATATTTACTTCCAAAATTAAAAAAAAATATTCACTGGGAGTTTAACATGAAAAATTCATAGAATGGATTTTCTACCACTATTTTCTTTAATGGAATTCCAAATACTGATAATGAAATAAAACTCCCACTGGTCCATATGTTGGACTACAAAATTTGCAGTGATCACCCCAAACTACTTAGGTTACTGTTTTCTTTTTCAATTTTACATGAAATTATTTGCTGATTAAAACTTTCCCTACTTCATAGGTACAAATTAGAACCGTATCAAACATCAGGGGAAAAATTAAGATTCAGCAGACTACAAGGTTAGATGAAAAACTTAATTTTATCCTAGTTTAACTGATTATAAACTCTGATATAATAATCAGGAATTTACACTGTTTCCATTATTCATTAACATTATTGAAAACCAACAATGATCATGATTATTATTGTGTGTAGGATTGTTCTTTGTCCATAATGAATGAGCAATAAAAATCTGTAATTTTATTTTAAATGAAGTAGTTAGAGCTCATGGCAAGGCATTTTATGTTTACTTATTAGGAAACACTATAATTTGTTGCATATTAAGCCTCTCTAAACAGTGAGCTATTTGGGTTAATCAAATATTGGGAAGCATTTGTCTTGAATGTACAAGAGGTAGGCTGAAACCTGTTTTTTACTCATACTTAGAAAGACAACTCTAAGTTGGGTGTAAATTGAGTAGTGAAACATAAAGTCGATTATAAAGGTGAGGCAGTTATAGAAATATAACTAACAGTGTCTGCATTATACTAATTCTGATCTTCCCCTTTATTATCTTTTATTTTTATTATCCATATATGCACCCTACCTGGAAAACGGGGCCAGTGTGAGCACCTTGCCCTCCACTCGTCTCCTGTCCTCACCTTTAGAATATTAAGGACGGTAAGGCACCTGTTTAGCAAACACAGACTATACCAGAATTTCTAGGAATGTTCATTTAGCACATCTGCTGGGTATCTGTGGGCTTAAAAGATGAATATCTGGGAGATGGGTACAATTTCTTCTAAACACATCCATTCGGGGAGACAGTTGTCCATCTGTTAAAGTAATACTAACCATCACAGGGAGTTCTATTTGTTTATACTTATTTTTTAACAGTGATGTGAAAGCAAGCGAGTATACTTGCAAGTAATTTCTAATATATTGAGAGGGAGATACATGATTACAAAATTACCTTAAGCCTATTCCAATTTCATCTGGGGAAGGAGAAAACAGAGTGATACAATTTTCATACTAATACGAGTAATTCCACTCAAAGCTCTATAGCCTGACATTGATCATTGTATCAGATATCAAAGTCTAGTTTATTTGTTATTAATTCCTTTCTCTTTTTTAATGTGTGTACTTTGGAAAAGTTGTGCCATTTCTCTTAGCTTCAGTTGCCCCGCCTATGAAGTGGAGATGACATACCTGCTTTAACTATATCTCAGAGTTGTTGTAAGGCTCAAACAAGTTAATTTATGAAAAAGGTGATACATAATTTATAAAGCATTAAAAGTATAAGGTACTATTTTTTATTAACACTAGATAGGTTATCTTTTATTCTACAAATTGCTTTAAGATGTTAATCTTATAAAAGATGAATTTAAGCTATCTAGCCCAGCTTTTATAGCCATTTATTTACTGTGAGGAAAGTGATGTTTCGAAGAAAAGATCTAGGGTCATTGCATTTTATAAAGGTGAGAACACATTATAGAAGCATCATAAATATTAAACAACTATATAAGATATTTGGAAGTATCTATTGAAATACTTCGCTGTGTCTCTGAAACACCTCTTAGCTTACTTTGAATAATTAATGGATTTAAAAAAAATACTGACAGTAATGTGATGCTCATTGATGTCATTCAGAGCCTTTGGAATTCCTGGGGATAAATGAAACACATCTAAAGAAATATCCCTTTTCTTAAAGAGAAAGTAATTCATGCAGTTTTCAGTACGTCATCATTCCCTGAGTTAGAATATTTCATATTTTTGTCCCAAGGTAAGGTTAATAGGGATATGGTATGCTGAAAAACAAAAAGCAACAATGACCTAATTATAGATGATACCACATATGAATGCAAGTTTGCTGGGACAAATTATCTTCTCAAGAAAGGTTGCTCACTGCTTGGAATAAAGATAACATTGAAGCTTAACAGAAAAGACTGATTTGATTTTCTCTGATCAAAAAGTCTTCCTTCCCATGCTCCACAAATAGGTATCAACTACATATTAGTGCAGATGCCATTATTTTGTTATTGCTAAATTGCAAGTAATAAGAAATTTAACCAATGTAGCAGAGAAAGAAGGGATTCCAAGAGAGGAAGCAGCTTTCTCTAAAGGGAAAAAAGTGACCAGAGAAAAGCTTGCCCCCTCAAGCAAGTGACAGTTTAAATATGCACCTTAAACATGGCGTTGATGAATCTCTGGAAGAACTGTCAATGGCCATCTAGTTTAAATCCCTGCCTTTTGACTATGAAGTATTATAGTATCATCCCAGTATTAGAGATAAGGTAACTTATCTAAACTAAGTTGTGATTAGAGTCTCAAGGCCACAAATTAAGTGATGGAATGTAAAGTGATGAAGAAATCAGCCCATTGATGTTTAGAGAGAATCTGAATTCAGTATTTGGAGAAATGCAGTAAAATGTCAACTAAGGGGCATTTCAGGATTTCCACCCATGGGCCAACAACCCCTCCATCCTAATGTTCTACTGAGCATTTATGAGGAGCTCTGTACATGTATGTTACTGGCTTTCAAATTAGCTTTTGAAGTTTGCTTGCTTATGACCTATGTAATTCCAACCTCCCTCCTCCTCTGTAGTTGGAATCTCCTCTCCTGGTCTGAGTCTCAGGAGAGACCCCCTCTGCTGTTGACCACCAGGTGAGTATTAGAATGAGTCTCTAGCCATCCTTCTGAGTGTAATGAAGCTTGTGTTTTTGGTGTGTTAAGGATTGGTGTGTAGCAGGTCCAGTCCTCTGGTTGGAACAATTGGTCTCTCCTCTCTTCCTACAATGCAGTTTCTTTTCTTTTTTTATATAGATGGCAACACGATTTATTATTTAAATAGCTTTTTTGACATATAATTGATATACAAAAAGCTGCACTTATTTAATGTATACAAGTTGATGATTTTAGACATATGCGTACACATGAAACCATCACCACAATCAAGGTGATAGACATACCCATCACCTCCAAAAGTTTCCTTGTGCTCCCCATTTTGGTGGTAAGAATACTTAACAAGAGATCTGCCCTCTTTGTATGCAATTAATTTTCTTAATAAACTTTTTATTTTGGAATCTTTCAGATTTACAGAAAAGTTACAAAGATAGTACGGACAGTGCCCACATACCCTTCACTCAGTTTCCCTAATTTTAACATCTTACATAACCATCCATATTACATTTGTCAACACTAAGAAATTAACATTGATGCAATTATATTAACTGTCATTTACAGACTTTATCCAGATTTCAGCAGTCTTTTCGGTAATGTATTATTTACTAATGTCTGTTCTAGGTTCAAAGTGATGGTTTTAAAAGTTAAGTTGCATGATGTGTCTCCTTTGCTCAAAACCAAGCAATGCCTCAATGTTGCATTAAAAATAAAAGCTGACATCACACAGTGGATTACAATGTACTTCATCATCTTCTCTATAATCCGTTATCTTTCTGGCCACTTCTAACTCTCCTTCTTGCCCATCTTGGTCCCTGTGTTGCATTTACAATCCACCTTTTTGCTATTCTCTAAATATACCAGCTACACTCTTGCCTCCCCTTTGCACGGAGGCTTCCCTCTGCCTGTGGCAGTCTTCTTCAGTAATTTGTAAGGCTAATTCTCATCCCCTTCAAGTCTTTATTTTTTTATATTGGGGTGAATTGGTTAATAAGATTATATAGGTTTCAGGCGTACACTTCTATAACACATCATCTGTATATTGTATTGTATGTTTCCCACCCCAAGTCAAGCCTTCCTTCACCATTTATCCCCAGGTGACCCTCTTCTGCCACCCAACCCCCCTTTCCCTCTGGGAATCACATACTGTTGTCTGTTTAAATGTCACTTTATCAGTCATGCCTACCCCTAACTTTCTATCCCTCCCTACCATGCACTCCCCATTCCTCTTCTTGCATTTACTTATCTCCAAAGCACTTATCTACTTTTTAAAGTAAACTTTTTATTTTAGAATAGGTTTAGATTTATAGAAAAGTTGCCAGAATAGTACAGACAGTTCCCATATACCCCGTATCCAGTTTCCCCTGTCGTTAACATCTTACGTTATTAGGATACACCAGTCACAACCAAGAATCCAACATTTGTACATTAAGATAAACTCCATACTTTATTTGGATTTTGCTAGCTTTTTCCTAATGTCCTTTGCCTGTCCCATGATCACATCGAGGATACTGCACTCCATTCAGTCATGTCTCCTTAACCTCCGCTGATGTATGGCAGTTCCTCAGACTTCCTTTGTTTTTATGGCTTTGACAGTTTTGAGAAATGCTCGTCAGATTTTTTAGATTGCCCCTCAGTTTGGGTTTGTAATATTTTTCTCATGGTTAGACAGAGGCTGTGTGTTTAGGGGAGAAAAACCACAGATGTAAAGGGCCATTTTCTTTAAATCATATCAAGGGAACATACTGTTGAGATGACTTATCACTGTTGATGTTGACCTTGACCAGCCAGCTGAGGTAGTATTTGTAAGGTTTTTCCCACTGCAAAACCTTACAAATTTTTCTTTTTTTCATACTGCAATCTTTGGAAGGAACTCTTTATATGCAGCCCAAACTTAAAGAGTACAGAGTTATGTTCTACCTTCTTGAGTGCAGAGTATATATGTAAATTATTTGGAATTCTTCTGCATGGGGGATTTGTCTGTTCTTTCCCATTTATTAATCTATTCTATCATTTATTTATATCAGTCTAGACTTACAGAAATTTATTTTATACTTTGGGTTATAATCCAGTGCCACTTCATTTCTTTTGTTGCTCAAGTTTTTCCAGCTTGGGCCATTGGGGACTCTTTCATTTAGCCTCTGTGTCCCTTTGACATGCCTGAAACTTGTTTTATAAGCACTTCCTTACTCTCTGGCACTACAGGATGCTCCCGGCTCATCTTGTACATATATTCTCTGCCTCTGCCCTACCATCATCCATTTCCTCAAGAAGCCCTGGTTCTGTTTTTAAATTTTTGTTGGAGAATGGTATTAGAAATCAAGATCTGGCTGCTGATTGTATTCATTGTTACTGGGATGTAATTACTTCTAGGCACTCTAGTGTGCAGAACTAAGAATATATGTGTATTTATATTTTTTCATCACGTTGTGTAGCTTTCCACACATGGGTCTTGCATATATTTTGTTAATTTTATACCTAAGTACTTTATTTTTGATGTTATTATAAATGGTACATATATTTTTTAAAATTTCAAATTCTATTTGTTCATTGCCGGTATATGAGGAAGCAATTGACTTTTGCATATTTACCTTGTGTTGTGCCTGTCCTAAGCTTGCACATTAGTTCCAGGTGGGTTTTTGGTAGGTTCTTAGTAGTTTTCTCATGGACATTCATGTCATCTTTAAATAAGGCAGTATTATTTATTTCTCTCCAATCTGTCTAACTTTTAGTTATTTCTCTTGCCTTACTGCACTAGCTAGTACTTCTAGTACAATGTTGAATAAGAGTTGTAAGGGGGGAAATCCTTGCCTTGTGCTCGACCTAAGGGAGAAAGCATTTAGTCTCTCACCATTAAGTATGATGTTAGCTGTAAGTTTTTCATGCCCACCCTTTGTTAGGTTAAGAAATTTTCCTTCTATTCCTAGGTTTTTGAGAATTTTTATCATGAATGGGTATTATTTATTATTTACTACTTTTCTGTATCTACTGGTATAATCACACAATTTTTTCCTTAGTCTATTAAAATATGGTGAAATAAATTGATTGATATGAACCTCATTGGACCATGGTGCATCGTTCCTTTTATATATTGTTGAATTTAATTTTCTAATACTTTCTTGAAGATTTTACTTCTATGTTCATGAGATATAATAGTCTGTTGTTTCCTTTTCTTGCATGTCTTTCTGTTGCAAGTATGAAGATACTGCTGGCTTCATAAAATGAGTTGGAAAATGTTCCCTCCTCTTCTATTTCTGGAAAAGATTGTGTATTATTAAAATTATTTCTTTTTTAAATGTTTGGTAGAGTTTACCAATTACATGGTCTAGGCCTGGCATTTTTGGGTGATAGATTTTTAGCTACTAACTCAATTTGTTTGGTAAATATATGTTTATTTAGGTTATCTATTTCTTAAGTGAATTTTGGTCGGTTGTGTCTTTTAAGTAATTGGTCTCTTTCATCTAAGTTACTAAATTTATGGGCATAGGGTTGTTCATAGTATTCCCATATTAAACATTCTTTCAATGCTCTGTGATCAGTATTGATGACCCTTCTTTTATTACTGATATTGTCTCTTTGTATCTTTGCTCTTTTTAATTTTCTTAGGTTGGCCTTGATTGCTAGAGTTTTATAAACTTTATTATAAGGTCTTTTCTTTGGCTGCTTTAAAAATTTTTTCTCTTTGTATTTAGTTTTCTGAGTTTGAGTGTGTGTGTGTGTGTGTGTGTGTGTTGCATCTATCCTGCTTGTTCTGTGTTTGTCACTAATTTTAGAAAATTTTTAGCAATTATTTTTTCAAATATTAATTTTGTTCCGTTTTCTTTTTCTTCTAATATTCTAATTTTGCATATGTCACACTGTTTTGTATTGTCCCACAATTCTTGGATGTCTGTTCTTTTTTTTCTTCATGTTCTATTCTCTTTGTATTATAGTTTGGGAAATCTGTATAGATCTTTCTTCAAGGTCACTGATTTTATCCTCAGCTTTATCAAGTCTACTCAAAGAAATTCCTGAAAGGAATTTTTCTTTCTGCTACTGTATGACTGTTGTTTGTTTCTTGAATTTCTTGTTGGCACTTTCTCATAGTTACCATCTTTCTGCTGACATCTGGTTTTGCTTGATGTGTACCTTTTCTGTTAGATCCTTAACATATTAATCATAATTATTTTAAATTATCTGATAATTCTAACATTGATGTCATATCTGAGTCTGGTTCTGTTGACTGATTTATATCTTCAGACTGTTTTATTGTTTTGTTTTGTTAGTTTTTGGCATGCTTTGTAATATTTTGCTGGAAGTGAGACATGTTGTACAGGGTGTTAAATACTGAGATTCATAATGTGAGGATTTATTTTAATGTGGCCAGGAGTTGGGTTGTATTTGGTATTTGTTGTATTACAGGTACCAGAGGTTTCAGATTCCTCCAGTGACTTTGTGTTTTTTGTTTTTTTAAAATATGTTTTTATTGATTTTTTAGAGAGAGAAAGAGAGAGAGATAGAAACATAAATGAGAGAAAAACATGGATCGACTACCTCCTGAACACCCCGTACTGGGGTGCGATCCCACAACCTTGGCATGTATCCTGACCTGAATCGACCAGGAGACCTCTTGGTGCATGAGTTGATGCTCAACCCCTGAGCCATACTGGTCAGGCCAGTGTCCTTATTTTTGTCTCCCCTCTTGCTTTTAAGGCTTCCTTTTGTACTTCTCAGAGTTTCTCATTCTGTTTTCCCATCTGTAATCCACTATTACTGTTTCTGAAGGCTTATTATTATAGTAGTGGTAGTGTGTGTGTGTATTGGAGGGAGTTTTCTCCAATCATCTGATTGAATCCTAGTGTTTGGAGTGTACTGTGGGCGTCCTCCAGTGTCCCCAGTGTATGTAATTGAGGTCTTCTCTTCTGTACATTTAATCTTTTATTTTTTTGAAGTGACACAGGGAGGCTGAGACAGTGCAGAGTTACCTTTACCCAGCTTGAAAGGGATTTCCCTTACGCCAGCTGTCAATGTCAGACCTCCTGGAGTTTAAGCCCTTTGTTCTCTAAGAGAGAAGGGTGTGGGTGCATTTCACAATGACTACTCTTCTCTTCTACCAGCTAGGGCCATTTGGTAGGGTCAGGAGGGTAGCTTTATCAGGATTCTTGATTCTGTGAAAGCCTGGTTCCTGTAGGAAAAACCTATAAATGTGTGGGTTCCTCCACATGATTTCAACTCCCAGGAGCTTCTCACTCTCGTGATAGCCATGCTCAACCTCCAGCAGTTCATCAAATTTTGTAGTTCAATGTACCTTCCAGCTTATATGACATCTGTCCATTGACTTCTGCTCCAGATAAGTAAATACCTGAGTTGTCTTTTTGGAAGAGCCCATCTCTTTAGATTTTGGGATAGTAGTTTGCCCTGCAATCTCAGTTCTCTGATGTGTCCAAAAAAAGTTGTTGATAGCTTGTCCAGTGTTTTTGTTTTTAGTTTTGGTTTTGTTTTCGTTGCAAGGATAGAAGTGATATCTTCCAAGCTCTTTCTATGTCTGAACTGAAACCAAAGTCCCCGCAATGAAGTTTTAATAAATGATGGCATCTCATTTTTAAATTATTAGTCAGTGGTTACTTGTCTTTTTTTTTACATATATATTTTTTTAATTTACAGTTTACATTTAATATTATTTTGTATTAGTTTAAGGTGAACAGCGTAGTGGTTAGACAATCATAATTTACAAAGCAGTTCCCCTGATATTTCCAGTACCCAACTGGCACCGTACACAGTTATCATTGACTATATTTCCTATGCTGTACTTTACACCCTCATGACTATTTTGTAACTGTCAATTTGTACTTCTTAATCCCTTCACCTTTTCCCCCCAGTCCCTCAATCTTGTCTTCTAATTAAGATTCTACTGTCCTCTGAGATTCAGATATTCATTATTCAAGACCACAGTGTATGACATCCACAAAATATTTACCCAAGTCATTGAATTAGCTGTTTATTATAATTTAAGTTGAGAATTGAAATGAATTGAGATTATTTCCCCCATTCCTTTCATGTTAGATTATTTCTTTTATGTTATAGATTTTCAAATTGATTTTGGCTGTATGACCCACTAAAAGTCATTCAGAGTTCATGACATAGCTGAAAGTCTGGCTCACTTCCTGATCTACTAACTATAGGATTGACTAAAAAGCATATTACCTGCCATTCCCATTTACGGAAGTTGTAATTTTAAACAAACTTATGTTTAACTCCTTTATCAGCCTTCCATTGTACTTAGTACTAGTTATTTTAATAATGATATCTTATATTCAAATAAAAACACTTTTATGTCTGTTATATTTTTTAATAATTTTTATGATCCAGTCATAAGGAATTATTTATTTTCAGTGAGTTTTGAATTTCTACTGAAATTCAAAGAAGCTAAATGATTTGTTCAAGCACATGAGGGTGAACAGAGGAAACAGCAGGACTAAAACTCAGTTCTCATAGTTTTAAACCTCACACCGATTCTTCTCTACTTGAGAAAACAGCTGCCTTTAGCATGATGCTGACAATTTGATGTAACTGCCTGAACTATTCTTAGTACAAAAGAATGCACACCTGCTTTTCAGTTTTGCAAAGTGTGCAACCCAGAGCAGCCTCCTGAACAAAGTGAGTGCTCAAAACTGCTGCCCATCAATCAGTTGCACCCTTTATATGCAGTTAATTCTAAATACTGCACTGTTAAGCACAATAGGAACAAGCAAGAACATATTTATAATATTAATATTATTGGGGATTTTTTATTAGTAGGTGAATATTTATTGGAGTTAACTATGTGTACCAAGTTTTTGTTACCTGGTTTGGACATACTCTTCTTTTTGTTTTAACATATTATTTGCTCTTCTACTATAAGTTTGCTATCTTTCTTTTGAACTGTGGTAAATTGTAGACATAGATGGTTACTTTCCAGGACTAGAAATACTTTAAGGAAAGGTATCACATCATATTCATCGTCATATACATAGGGTTTAATAAAGTGGTTTACTCAGCATGGATATTTACTAATGCTGTGGTTTGGGGGGAAATATCTTGGTTTGTATTATATTTAGTAGATTATATGAGTTTTTAATCATCAGAAAGTTGCTTCTGACAGTGCAAGACCCTTTCAGCCTTAAATGCCCCAGTTAATTTCTGCCCAGGTAAATTCTAGGTCAGTAGAGGGGCAAAAAGTATGAAAATATTAAAAGTCCAGTGTCTTGTATACACAGCTTCAGAAAGACTTAAGGAAGTTAAACTCACTCAAGCACATAGTCAAAGAACACTGATTGGGTTTCCTCTATTCTGCTTTTGGTTTTTTTCTCTTTCCAGCTCACACTATCTCTTCCCTTATCTGCTGTCATCTGATTAAACACTGCAACTAAGTAGTCTTATTAATCTTATCCACTCCTTTTACCCCAGAATATATGTGACTATTTTAACTTCACACTCTACCTATAGGCCTGGCATAGAGTAAGATATTGTAGAACTGAAGTTTTCATACTGATTCAGTGGGGAAGAGCTCTGGAAGTCACAGTGCTATCTCCCGAATGCCATGAAATATTCTTCCACTAAATTCTATTATAGAAATTGAAATAATTTCACTGTATTAAAATTTAGTTCGCAGAAATAGCACATGTAAAAAGTGTTATTATATATGTATTTTAAAGAAATTATATCTTCCCAAAGTTTTGCCATTAATATGCATTCATTACTTGTTTATTCAGTTTTGTCAACCACCTTTGTAATATGTTGCACATCTTGACCAGACTATATAAGGAAACAATGACCTGGATTATGTCCTTTAATAGTCATCCAAGTCTACTCATTTTAGGAATATTTATGTAAGAATACCTGTAACAGTTCTTTATTTATTTAGCCTTGGAGGGTGAGCGTTTACACACACACACACACACACACACACCCCTGTATATTAATATGAATGATATATATTCTTACAATGCACTCTTTTTTCTTTCTTACCCCCATTATATTTTCCCAAAAAAGTAACCCATGTTAACAACTTTGAATGCTTTATTATTCTCCACACTAACCTTAGCATAGATTAGATTATATATACTGCTTTAACAATTCTCTTTCATTGTTTTAAAAAATTAGGATCATGAACAGTTTCCTGCATGTTGCATTTCTTACTCATTATTGTTTACTTTGTAGAGTACTCTCCATGCCAACTGGTCAATTGGTCCATCTCTAATTCATTATTTTATAATATTTTTAATCCCTGCATGTTGTGCATGGTATGGATATGCCACAATTCCTCAATTCATGAAATTCAGTTTGTTTTCAAAATTAAAGTGAATTAAATAAACATACACACAAACATATGTGTATGTATGTGTGTGTATACACACACATATACATATATAACATAACATAACATATATAACATAACATATAACACACACATATGTGTGTGTGTGTATACTCCTATATCCTAAAAATAGGGCTTTTGTTTCTGTGGGGGAGATTTCCGAAGTGGAATTGATTGCTGGGCCAAAGTTAGCTATACATTTTAACTTTTAATAGATTGTTATAAGTTGAATTATGTCCTCTAAAAATACGTTGAAGTTATAACCTGTCTTTACAGATGTAATCAAAATAAGATGAGGTCATACTGGTTTAGGGTGGGCCCTGTTCCAATAACTGCTGTCCTGATGAGAAAGAAAAGATGCATTTGGTCAGAGGCACACAGAGTAGAATGCCATGTGAAGATAGAGGCAGAAATTTGAATGATCCATCTACAAGCCATGGAACATCAAGGATTGCCAGCAACCACTAGAAGCAAGGAGGTCTTGTGAGAGAGCATGGCCTTGCCAACACCTTGATTCTAGACTTCTAGCCTCCACAGCTGTGAGACAATATATTTCTGTTGTTTAAAGCTTGTTTACATGGTTTGTAGGACTTTGTTATAGTGGACGTAGAAAACTAATACACACATGTTGCAAGAATAGTGTTTCTAAAGACAGGTGTTCTGTCTTATTTTCTAATTTATAGTGGCAGTTGTTTCAGTGAATACCATTTGGTATGTAGTTTTTGTTGTTTTTTGGGAAGAAGTCTACCATAAGTAGTCTCCTTTTTCCCCTCCCTGCTGCTTTAGAGTCTATGATACCCAATAACCATATAGCTGACATGATTAATACTGATGGCAGACTACTAAGTTTTTGCACTATGTGTCTCTATAAAATATGTATTTAGAACCAATGGTATTTAACTATCATGTAAGGGCAATTTGGAATTTAAGTACAGTTGTCCCTTGAACAGTGACGTGATTAGGGGGCCTTAACCCCTGTGCAGTTGAAAATTTGCATATAAGTTTATTTATTTATATATTTTCCCATTTCCCTCATGACCCTCCTTTTTGGCAATGATGAACTTGTTCTCTGTATCTATAGGTCTGTTCCTGTTTCGTTTCGTTTATTCATTTTGTTGTTCTTTTTAGATTCCACATATAAGTGAAATCGCATGGTATTTGACTTTCCCCATCTGACTTTTTTCACTTAGCGTAATACCCTCTGGGTCCATTCATGTTGATCCAAATGGCAAGATTTCATTCTTTATTATTGCTGAATTATATATCATTGTATATATGTGTGTATGTGTGTGTGTATATATATACATATGATATTACATCTTCTTTATCTGTTCATGTATTGATGGCCATCTAGGTTACTTCTATATCTTAGCTATAGTAATACTTGAATCAACACAGGGGTGCATATATCTTCTCAAATTTGTGTTTTTGTTTTCTTTGGGTAGATACCCAACAGTGGAATTTCTGGATCATATGGCACCTGTATTTTTAATTTTTTGAGGAACTTCCATACTGTTTTCCATAGTGATTATACTAATTTACAATCCCACCAACAGTGTATGAGGGCTCCCTTTTCTCCACATCCTTACCAACATTTGCTGTTTGTTGATTTATTGGTGGTAGCCATTCTGACAATTGTGAGGTGATAGCTTGTTGTGGTTTTAATTTGCATCTCTCTGATGGTTAGTGACATTGAGCATCTTTTCATATGTCTAATGGTCATCTGTATGACCTCTTTGGAGAAGTGTCTATTCAGGTCCACTGCCTGCTTTTTAATTAGATTACTTAGGTGTTTTTGGTTTTGTTTGTTTGTTTTTGGTTTTCAGTTGTATGAGGTTTTCTTTAAAGTAAATTTTGGATATTAACCCCTTGTTGGATATGTCATTGGTGAATACGTTCTCCAATTTTGTAGGTTGTATTTTTGTTTTGTTGATGATTTCCTTTGCTGTGCAAAAGTTCTTAGTTTGATGTAGTCCCATTTGTTTCTTTTTCCTTTGCCCAAAGAGATATATCAGGAAAAAAATATTGCTAAAAGAAATGTCAGAGATTTTACTGCCTATGTTTTCTTCTAGGGATTTTCTTCTAGTCTTACCTTTAAGTCTTTAATCCATTTTGAGTTTCTTTTTGTATATGGTGTAAGAAAGTCTTCCAGTTTCTTTTTTTTCCTTATAGCTGTCCAGTTTTCCCATACCATTTATTGAAGAGACTATCTTTACCTCATTGTATGTTCTTGCTGTAGTCTCCTTTTATTCCTATTTTATGTTGAATTTTTATTAATAAGGCTCTGAGTTTTATCAAATGATTATTTAGCATTTACTGATATTGTGAGGCTTTCCTACTCTACTTTTTGATAGAATTGATTTTGTTGATATCTATTATGGTAAGTGACCCATCATTGCTTCCTAGAATAAATTCCAACAAGACATATTGTGCTATTCTTTTACTTCACTTTCTAATTTTTTTAAATTTTGAATGTTTTATCTCTATCCATAAATAATGTTGTGCTACTTTTAACCGTTGCTATCAGGTTTAACGTTAAAGTCTTGTGGGCTTCATAAAATATACTGAAGAGCTTTCCATTTTTTTGTATTTATCTGAAATACTTTAGATTATATTGAAATTAAATTTTCCCCCTTAACGTCATATAGAACTCACTTATACACAACTCTGGTTCCTATGACTTTAAAAAATGTTTATTTGAAAATATTTGAACTTTTACTAGAGTGAAAAGTATTATAAATGTACCCCTTCATGCCTATTACCCAGCTTTAACTCAAGTTGATGCAGATATTGAAACACCAACTGATGGTTTGTGATTTTTGAAATAAATTTTATGATACCAGTGGGTTTCAATTCTTTTCCAAAAGCTAGACATTTTGCCCAAGTTATAAAGTTGAAATAATATGTTACTTCCCCTCTTGTCTTCTTAAGTAAGTTTATTAAACATTAATTGAGGGTAGTAGGATGGTACAACCTGCCTTCAGAGAGTGAGGGCTAAAGATTTAAATGAAGCTCAAGTCCTGTCTCCCTAAGTTACTAATAATTGAATTTCAAAGTCTTCATCTATAAAGTGGGGGAGAGAATTGTCTTAACTTCGTAGGATGGCCGTGAGCATTAGGTGAAATAGTACATATAAGACACATTAGGTGTTTGCTGTAGGTTACCACACAGATACCCACTTTAGGACTGAGGCGCTCGTTCTTACAGCTGGTGGTAGGTGGCTGCTGCTGGCTCACAGATGAGCCCTTCCATGGGAGTTTCTCTTACCTGAAAGGAACTGTATTTAACAAAGTTATGTCCCATCTTGAGGGTCGGCACAAGGCCAGAGTTGTTCAATTTTGTCTGGTCCTCTTGCTTCAATTCAGGACAACTCTGAAGGGCCATCCAGCTTCCAAGCTCACCATGGCATTGGCAGAGGCATCTGTTGCAGCTGCTGTGCTCAGATTCTCTTGCTACCCAGTCCTTCCCTTGCTCCCTCATAGCTATTCATAATAAGATAATTTCCAATAAAACTACTGCACACAACTTCTGTCTCATAATCTGTTTCTGGGGGAGTGTAGCCTAGGACAGAGCTAAAATAGGGCCTGGTAAGCATTCAATAAACACTAACTCTTATTCTGAACTACCATTATTATAGATCTCAGATAGTGCTAAGCCTTTCCTGCTAGCTTCAGAAAGCCTGCCCAGTAGTACAGTGGCGGGGTTCCCTCTCTCTCTGCTTCAATCACATTTGCTTCACACTGGTGCTTTGTGGTCTGACTCTGAGCAGAGTGATGATATAAGACATTTCTTAGCTTCTAACCGGGAGAGAACTTTTCCACCTGAGCAGAGTAATGGCATTTATTATGCAACGCCATTAAATACCCACCAAGAAGCAGTACAATTGGTTATTTGTGTTCAGTAATTCAGTGTTCAATGTGTTGTAGGCTATGTTGGTGCAAGTGGCAGATGAACTTATTTGATGCCAAATGTTAAAGAGAAAAAAAACCACATTGAGTTACAATATTGAGAAAATTTTAACATTTTTCCAATTCTGAATTTAGTTATGAACCTCCTCAGTCCGGCTTCTAGGAGCCTACATTGAAATCTGTGTGAGTGGGCGTGTAACGTGGCCCTATGTGGGTAGGTGCAGACTATTTGAAATATAAAAGCAGATATATTTTCTTCAACATATGTACATCAAAGGAGTGAATCAGCCAATTATATGGCTATTGTGGATAACTGAAGATGGGTGATGGGGCCTAAATTTAGTGGGAGAGGGATGGAGTGTTTTTAGTAATATGACTTTTTTTCTCCCTAAACTGCCTACAGAGCAGATTTAACATCCATCCCAAAATATTCTCAACAGTAATTTACAGACGTATCAGAAAAACCGGATAGTTAACAAATTGACAGCAATATGATTTTTAAACTTTATTACTGTTTATTTTTTAATTTAAACTCATCAAAATTAAGTTATGTGGTCCAGTTATTCTCTGGGCAGCGATTAGAGGGTGTTTTGTCTACAGCATTTATTTATGCTGAAAGGGAAATTTACAATATACATGAAAGCATTTTCCTTACATCCTTTTGAAAGCTCATTATGAAAGTTTGGCTATCTATTCCTCACACTTGTCTTGGAATTTAATGGTTTAGTTATGTCACCGATCAAATAAATTTGTATCTATTCCTTTAAAGAATCCCTAAAATCTTCAGCAATGCTGAAAGGACAAGTGAGACTGATAGGTGATAGGGGTTACATACTGACCCAGGAAGCATAATATTTGTATTTTGTATGAAGCATTTTAAGGGGAAAAGTTAAAGCCAATGCCTTTAATTATGTAAAGTAGATGTGTATAGATCAGGAGGTAATGAAGAACAGGATCTGTAATCTCTACCAAAACATTAGATGAAATAAGAAATGAGGCCCCCAGGTTAAACATACTGCCAAAAGAACACACAGTTATTACATTTTTTTCCAGCCAATTTAATAAAAGCATTCTGATTTAAAACACACACACACTAAAACTTTTTAGTAATAATTCATTACAGAAATATTGTTCCTAGCAGGCTTCACAGGTTATGCAAATTTTAACGTAAGACAAATTGATAGACATCATGTCTGACTTTTGAGGCACATTTAAATTTCTAAGAGGAAAAGGGAGTTGGATAAATGATTTAAAAATACTCCACTTGTCCCTAAAGTAGCAGCTTTATTTCATGAATAGTGTGGATGGGCCCTGGAGACACAATAGAACTATCTCCTTTGGTAGACTTGCTTGAAATTTGATGATTACAATCATACCCCAATTTGGGCACCTTCAAATAATGAGTAAAGGGTCAAGAGGATGGAATTAGAAAAAAGTTGGGGGGTGAAGAACAGTGGTTTTAGACACTATTTGACAGGTAAGTACAATTAATCTCAAGGCCAAGAAGTTCTTTCAAAGTGTGCTATGGTATGTGCCAAACTAGAAATTGGAGAATTAGGTGTGATGTTCTCTATGTGCCCTTTCTGTTCTTTGAAACTAGATCTATAAAAATATTGGAGGTGCTACATCAGGCAGAGAACTGAAAGGTATAGCGTGATCCAGAATCCTCCTACGGGCAGTTCAAAATTGGCTTTCAAAGTTTTCTCCAGGTACATATCCTTCTGCAGGATTGTGGTCATATATGTATTTTTAATTTTATTCAACAGAATCTGAAATGGCTGTAATTATAATTCTGGTACATATTCTTCTAAAAAATCTGGATGGACCCTAGTAAGGGTAACGGACATATTGTAATTACAAGTCAGCAAATACTCAGTAATGGCTTGTTATGAATAGGGAGGAGGTAAACACCTAATATTTATGGAATGTTTAAGTCATACTGGGCCTATCCTAATAAATTCTACACATACCATATTAATTACTCCTCACGCCACCCATGGGAGCCTGAATATGGGCCCGCATTTTGACAGTTGAGAAAAATAAGGTGTAGATAGTCGCAAGCTGAGAATCAGGACCCGCTTTTAGTGTGGTACAATATAGACAGCCCATCACCCTCCTCAAAGGATCTGTGAACTGATTGCAAGAAAGAGACACACACATTTGAAATAAGAATTTATCTCTGTCAGAGTGGACATTTTATTGACAGGGAGTTCTTGGCATATCATCTGGCATGTAGTATTTATACTGTGTTTGGGAGAAACAGGAGTTCACAAAGAATGTCCTGATGTTCTGGAAAGGTACAGTGAACAAAGTGGGATTCAAATTCAACAAAGGGCCTTTGAAAATCAGCAGAAGTTATCTAAGCAGAGAGAATGTGAGAGGTACTGCCAGTGGTGGAGCACTCATGTCCAAAGGCCCATAGATGAATAATCTATAGTGGGTTACACAGAAAGTGGTTGATCGATATGATTGTAAGAGTTTAGTGGGAGGAAATGCTAAAAGTAAAGTTTATAGGTATATTTCAGCTTGTGTTGTACTTTGTTTAGTATTGTACAGTAAATGTAGAGGAATCAGCTGAGGTATGTTATTAATCTGACATGGAGAAACAAAAGGTAAAAGGATTATGGACATGAGAGAGGAGACAGTGTGAGTGATGCCAATAAAAATTTTATAAACTAGGTGTTTTTGCAGTAGATTTAAGATTGGGAGATTTTTTTAGTATGGTTGTTATGTTATACATCTAATTAAACTTATTCTATTTTCCTCCTTTATTAGTTTCATATTATCACTCTAACAAATTGCCGTGGTATCTTAAAACAACACAAACTTATAGTTTTGAAGGTTAGAAATTTGAAATGGTTCGCACTAGAATAAAATTAAGGTGTTAGCAGAGCTGTATTCCTTCTGGGAGCCCTACAGGAGAATTCATTTCCTTGTTTTTTCCATCTTCTAAACCAGGGGTGGGGAACCTTTTTTCTACCATAGATATATGTGGTGGTAAAGCCATGAGCATGGATGAGACTGGATAAAGAACGTGTGTGCAGTGACAGAGCCAAGGACAGTATAATTTGGCTAATCAACATTTAGGTCTAAGTTAAGCTAGTGAGGCCTGGAAAGGGAACTGGAAATGCATGATCAGAGAGGCAGGAAGAAAATCATGATCTGTTGTTTTTGAGAAAGTTTCAAGTGATGTTTTAGATTTGAAGGTCATTACAGTTTTAGGTGTAGCAAGGTTTAATTTGAGACCCTAATAGATTAGTGGCAGAGTACCTGGGAAGTCAAGAAGCTTGGTGAGTAGGAAATTGGATGGAAATCCATATGGGCCTGGAGACCCTCCAGGATGATGCTGGAGATTAGCATAGAGAACAGAACTATATTACTCAAGTTGTGAAGTCTATACCAGGTCCAAGAGAAGGATAGAGGCTTATTTACATGTATCAGAAAGCATTTTTGTGCATTAAAGGGTTGCATTTTTTTCCGTGGAGTTGTTACAAACCTATCAGTATTTATTTCACATTGGAGATCATGAAAACAAATTTTCTACAGGCAGAAATTTCAAGCTCCCAGATGCTCTAACCCACAGTTAGTGCACATACAGTTTTAGACCATCTATTGCTTCACTTTAATGACATTTTTATATGTTTTGCTGCAGAAAAGTGCTTATTGCAGAAAAAGAGAAAACAAACTAAAAGGAGAAAATAATGTAAATCACATATCAGCACACCACCACTCAAAGGAACACTTTGGGCTGTTTTCCAATTATTTTTAATTTTGTATGCATATGCATAAATGAACTCTAGACGATTACCCAATAGCTTTTTATCTGTAACAAACTATTCCAAGTGTTGTGACTTAAAACAACAACCATACATTTAGATCATGTATTAGTCAACTCTGGCTGCTGTAACAAAATACCACAGGCTCAGAGACTTAAACAACAAACATTTATTTATTTCACAATTCTGGAGGCTGGAGGTCTGAGATCAAGGTACTAGCAGGAGTGGTTTCTGGTGAGAATTTTTTTCTCGGTTTGTAGATGGATGCCTTCTCCCCGCTCAAAAACCTCCCCAATGGCTTTCTCTTTGATTCAGTATAGATTTTGGCAGAGTAGAAGAGATTGCACAAAATATTTACCTAAATAGAGTCTAATGGTAGAATTTATGGCGTTAAGGAAAACAATAAAGAACAGTCAAACAGACAGGGACCAGCAATAGCTGGAAGCCTTTCCTTGCCCAGGTCTGAATAGGTAAAGGGAGGTAACAGTTTCACCAGGACACCTTGAGAGCCAGAGCCATGGAAGAAGGCTGCCTGAAGGGAGCTGAAGGACAGAGGTGCTTATTTCTGCACTCTCCTGCCAGGGCTTGCTTCCAGTTGGCCAGACCCAAATGAAGCTGCAAGTCAAGGGTCCAGGGTGGTGCAGTCTACAGATTCCACTTCCCATGGCAGAAAAGAGAGGCTGGAAAGGGGGTCTGCTGTGACAAACAGGGCATGCCCTCTTCAGGAGGGTAAAAGCCACAGCCCTTTGTACAGCATTCAAAGCCTTGTACACACATCCTTAACTTCCCACTCTCCCTTCAGTCTAGCCTCCCCACCCCCACCCGCCAACTTGTAGTTCCTGTAGTACACCCCTTCCCCATGGCCTTTACATAAGCTTGCATCTGCATTTAATGCGTTCGCCTCAAGTATTTTCCTGTGGCTTACTCACCTATTTTAGGGCTGTATTTTAATGTGGCCTTTTTTCCATGATTACCTTCTTTAAAATTTAATCACACCTCTTCCGCATTCTCTATCTCCCTCGCTGGCCTAATTTTTTTCTATGGCACTTACCTCCATCTAGTGTAACATAGATATGGTTTCTCCTTTGTTTGTTTTCTGTTTTCCACCACAAATATGTAAGCTCCAGGAATTATGTCTGCTTTATTCACCGCTCTACCCAGCATCTGAAACGATGACTGATTCATAGTAAGTGCTCTATAAATATTTGTTGATTGAATGAATGCATACATGAGTTGAAGCCAAACACACTCATTTTATAGTCAAGTAAACAGAGTTCCCAAGAGACCATCAAGATAAACCAGAACATGCTCTTACACATGTGTAGAAGAACCTCTAATAAGTAGCTTGGCTCAGGCACATAGGGATATTTGTATTGATAGTTACAACTTTGCCTAATACCACTGCTTCTGTAATGCAGCTGACCTTTTATGTCTAACGACCTTCTGTGTCTCACTGCCTGCCTATCAGCAAGCCATACATACTGGTTTCAAGGGCAATATTACCAAATTGTACCCATTCTGCCTGTGGCCCTTTAACAACAGATTCTTGCCTCCCAAACTGAACACCACTGGGAACACAGGAAAGCTCTCATCAATGACCCTCATGTTACAAAAACAAAAACCAGTTCTCATCTTATTTAGCAGAATTTGTCATTGTTGGTCATGATCTCCTTCTTGCCACACTTTCTTCTCTTTTCTAACTACTACATTTTTTTGTGTTTCTTTTACTGGTTCCTTGCTTGCTCCCAAGACATCTAAAAGTTTGAATGCCCCAGGACATTGTCTTTGGATCTTTCTATCTTATGTTTATTTTTTAGGCAATTGATTAATTACATGCCTGATGACTACTAAATTTCTACCTCTAGTTTGTATTTCTCCCCTGAACTCCAGACTGGTGTGCCCAATCGCTATGTGTACAAACTTAGTATGTCCTTAACTGAGCTCCAGATATTTTTCCTAGTAAACAGCAACTGCTCTAGCCTCTTCATGTTTAATAGCGATGCCATCCTTCTAATTGCTCAGGCCAAAACCTTGCTGATGCCTCTCTTTCACTCATGTTACATATCTAATATGTCAGGAAATTCTTTCAGCTCTTCTTGTTTTGGGGATATTAAAAATATTACACTGAATGACCTTGTTCATGTTGTATCTTTTTTATAATAAATTCCTTAAAAATATAATATAAACAAAGGCTCTGAATTTATTTTACTGCTTTTGAAAACTGACTAATTGCATTTCATACATTCATTCATGCATTCATTCAACAAATATTTTTAAGAGCACGTGATGTTCAAGAAACTCTTTTAATTGTCAGCAATAGAGTTGAAACCTGGACCTTCACGATACTTACCTGCTTGTGTGGAAGATAGAAAGTCAAATAAATAACGACAGACTCTGATAAGGGTTATAAAATAAACTAACAAAGACTGATACAAAATATAACTGGAGAACATTCAGATTATAGAAAAGTATTAAATATCTTATTACAGTGAATCGTGTCCATCCCGAATATTATAACTGATTGTGCCTTTTGTTTATTATTTGTTATTTTAATTGCCAGTTTGAGAGATGAAAATTTTTAAAGATTTCCCTCAAGTATGGGTACTTTGACATTCATCACTCTCAGTCTCAGTAATCTAAGATTTAGCTCTAAGCTCTAAAGTTTTAAAACTGACTAAATGCAAAACAATGCATATAATCTTATAAATATTGAGACAACTTTGAATGATCAAAGAATAAATAGTGCTGCTATTCTTGGGACCATAAAATAAACATTTTCAAAAGATATGAATAAATATGAGAGGGAGACAGTGAAACTATGGCGACATGTCAAAATAAGTACTGAAAATGCTCATGTAAAAACACAGGATTCTTTAGTCACAATCAAACCATGTACACATGAGTCTCAGCAGTGACCCAGATCTTCCTAATCATAATCTACCACTGCTCTGCATCTGCTTTTAGTGTGTGGAGGGAATTTATTACAGTATAGATAGAAATGAAAATTCCTTAGGAGAAGGCAGTTAGATGTAATTGTGTCTTCTCATGGGACGTATGATTTCACTGAGATGACAACTACATCCCAAAGAATGAAAGCTAGTCGTGTTTTCTATTCTAATACTATCAACCATCAAATCGTACTGTATTTATAAAGCAATTTTTAAACAAAGTCTTTTCTGGTTCTTAAAATTACTTAAACAACTTTGCATTTGCTGTGAGAGGGATGTCAGTTGGCTGAAAGCATCCTTCTTGTCAGATGTGAAAGCTAAACTTGGCAGTGATTCAGGGAAAGCCTGGCTGCCCTCAAGGATGCATTCACAGGTGGGGATGGATTTGGTACAGTCAAAAGTGACTTGAACCAGATGGTTACAAACAGGCCAAGTGTCCTGTGCCTGTTCAGCTCTTCGTTTGGATCTGGAATGGAAGGCTTGCTGGCTCGGTGCAAATAAAACTTTTTTAATGAAAGGGAGGTCAAACACTCAGCCATACCACCTGGCACCATTAAAAGAATCAGCCTGACCTGACTATGTTCAAATGAATACTTTGAGTGTAAAATCAACAGAACTAAAGGAGAAAGGGAGAGAGAGAAAAAATCCATGTCCTAAAAGAGATATTTAAAATAACCTTGGTAGAGGTTAACAGTGGTGTCCACCTGGGATTATAAATGCCAAAAGGGTGACTGCTTCTCTTTCCATTCCTTTGTAGCAAACCAAAACAAGGTACAGGCACATAAGGCCTTAGTAAATGAGTTTTTAAAAATCCAAGGGTGAGTGAGGAAAACTAGTGTCCTGGGGCTGTGCAAATCCTTCAAGGCCCAGTGGCAGCCACTGTTCTAGATCCAAGTTGGAGTTTTAGTTGGTAGGGAAAATACAACACCAAGTGATGGGGAATTTTTAAAAATAACTTTCAACACAAATGTCACAGGTAGATATCAAATTAAAAAATAAAATTACAAATAAATAAATAAATAAAAATAACTTTCAGGATATCAATAGATCTCCGTTGTTCCTTTCCAAAAGCTCTATAGTTGCCCAATGTCGAATTGAAATAATCTCTGGCTCTCTACTTGTCTTACGTTTCAGAGGCCAAGGAGACTACTTTCTTTAAGATGAGAAGGAAGTACGTATTATGTCTAAATATGGGTAAGCAGAACTAGCATTTAAATTATTTTAAACATTTTTTGTGATTCAAGTTTGAGAGTGTGGGGGAAGATCCAGGAAGCGAGATCCACTGGAGTGTTTTGGGGCTGAATGAGTAAAGTCAACTCAGAGAATGTGGATTAATACAGAAAGAAAAAAAATGCCCTCACTGATAACCTGAAGGCCAGATTGGAGACAGAATTCTGATTAAGGACAGGACAATTTCTACTAAGAGTTGGGGGAAAACTTTGTCTTTAGTTTGTCTTCAAAGGTGTCATTTTCCATTTCAGACTCTTCAGACACCAGTGCATAGTCTTCTCCCCAAAATGATGGGTGCCTCTGATACAACTATTTTCTGTGTAACTTAAATTTTTTACATTATATTTTCCATGTGATTATTTCTATTTAGGACTTTTGGTTCATTACTAGCAAATGAAAAGCTTTATCTTTGGTAGAAAATAATTAGATTTTTATGGCCCATTGAAGAAAGTCTATTTTGAAGCTCAGAGCAACCTTGCTGGATTGGAAGAAATTGAAAAGAAGAGTGAATGGCCTGGGTAGCTTGGAGTTGCTGAGAGAGCACTAGATGAAATAATGGGAAATCACCATATATCTCAAAATTTTTTTTAATTTTTTTTTTTTTTTACATTCTTTTTTCTCTAGTTCCTTATTTTATCTTCCCCCCCCCCAGCAATAGACCATATTTAACACAGGAAGTAGGTGTCATATGCATCTAATCTTTTTTCTTTGCGAAATTGAGGTGAGGGATTATGTTCATATAGATAAATAGTGCATGGAGAGAGGAAAATTAAAGAAATGGAGCAACTAAAATTTAAAGCAGAGAAGAAATAAAGAAATAAGGTTTCCATAACTTTCACCAATACTTGATTGCAAATTTAGAATCATAGGTGTTGTGCAGTACTTCCCTTTACCTGTCAGAATAAGGGATGAAATGCGTGAAAGGAAGTTTGTCTTTTCAAGAAGAATAATAAATGCTATCATTTTCATGTTTATTATGACAGGTATTTCTGGCAATTCTAGAGTTATTACATGCTATGAAACATAAACTAGTTCTAATACACTCAGGGAGCAGCCAGTTTCCACAACAGCTGGGAAAGGCAATCAAAGCCACTCCATTGGACCAGCTGAATCATGAGAGAGGCATTTCCTACCCCTCCAGCTGACACAGCATGTAGATCAAACCGGCAGCTGTATTTTAGGGAAAATAATATCACAACAGAAAAATGTAAGAAAAGGACAGATCCACAAAGAGGATGCTCTGCATATGAATCACACTAGTAGGAAAACTGCAGAATGAGTAAGTAAAAAGTTAGGCATCACCCCCTCAATGTCTAGAAAGCTCCTCATACCCACTGTAACCCCCATGACATAAAGTAAATTTTTAGAATTCATTCTGACAGAAACAGAAATCATGAGCCAGAATCCCCAAAATATATTCACCATTGTTCTGTTCGCGCTGTCCTTAGATATAAAATCCTCAGAGAACTGTCAATAACAAAACCCACATAAAAGCCAAAACGATCGAAGATTAAGAAGAAAACCCATCAGGTGTATAGTTTTGCATGTAGCCAGTCAGGGCATAGGACAGCTTCACACTTTAGAAATGTGCTAACTATAATTGTGTTGTCAAAATGACCTTGGCATATTTGCCAAGTGATGCATTGTACTGAGCTTTACGTGTGGCAAACACTGTTACCTGTGAACCAGCTTTATTTCTTCCATTTGTATCGCCAAGGGAATGGTCACAGAGTGCTCAAGTCGTTTTCTCAAGGCAAAACTGAGACTCGAACTCAGATCATTGAGATTCAAAAGGGTGGATTCTTGGCCTCATTGTATTCTGCCTGGTGGTTGCCTAGTTTTACTTGAACCTTCCCGTGATGGAAAGATTGCTGTGGAGGTCCCAGTTCCCTGAGGGAGTGTTCAATCTTGAGCAAGTCAGAATGTGATTCTGGCTCCTCCACATGGCAAGAAAGTTTGGAGCCATAGAGATCCAATCTAATACCTCCTTTGGATGACACCCATCCGTACTTTTGGAGGCGGCCATCAACCTGATTCCGTTTTGAATCTTTCCTTAATCCTGAATGCGTCTTCCAACTGTTTCTAGATGGTGTGCATTGGGTCTCGGACTTTCTAGCTATTGGGAATATTACATATTCTCTGTGACTCAGTCTCTTCAACTCTAAAATGGGGATCATAATATGTCTTACCACTCAGCTTTGCTGAGAAAATTTAATACTGAGATAGTATATGTAAAACTCTTACACACGTAAGTTCCTGCCGCATAGCCAGTGACCTAAAATGTTTGTTATTATCATTATTGCTGCTGTTGTTATTTCCCATAAGGCTAGTGTGGTGATTAAAATGTGGTCACATAGATAAAGCCTCTTGCACAGAACATGGGGCAGTTTTATTACGGAGAATATATAACGTTCCTCACCCTTTCCCTAAGCATTTAATGTGTGGGTAGGCTTCATGACTCCTTTCATCCCTGTGAGAGTTTATTTTCTAATTTTTCACATTTGATGGTTTGCTGCTACAGTAGACTAGTCAGGGTTCCACTTCTGTATTAGCAATAGATTTTTGTTATGTATATTTCTTTCTTAGGCAACTCTGACCTCTGACTTCAGAATGAATGTCATTCTATTCCATTGCACATCAACTACAGAAAAAAGAAATCAACAGTCTGCTGCAAAGCCTTGATAAATGTGTTTTTCTGTGGGGCTGGTCATAATAATTCTGGAATGTCTGAAGAATGTTCTTGAAGATAGTGGTAGACATTCTCCATGCTTACCAGTGGATCAGCACCAGGGCTTCAGCAGTGAATGTCTGTTACAATACAGATTCTCTGGATTTTCATAGGTTCTACAGCTGCAGCATTTCAAGGGATGATTTCGCAGATAAACATAATGGTGTGAACCTCTGTGCTGAACAGTAAACACATTTCACTGAGAATATTCATAATGCCATTTTCTAGGCTACTTGTTCGTTTGCTATCTTTATTGGCTGATTAAATGAATAATGCATTAAACTATGTCATATATATACATAAACCTAATCAGTGTGGAGAAATCAACAACTAAAAGAAAGAACAGAGCATCTGCCTTGTCTACTCAATAACCTCCATGAAGCATTTGCATGGGAGGAAGGTAGGAGCAACCAAGTGTTGAGCAACTGCTCTGATAGTACCAGCTGTAAGAAGGCCTACATTATGGCTACTGTTAAGCATATAATTTTATTATAAATGGTCTTCATGCAAATGGGTCATGGAAACTATGGACATTTTTCTATGCTAGGAGAAGGGAAGAGTTTTAGCACTCATTCTGACAAAAATCATTCTCTTTCTTTTACTACCTCTGTTTTTGTACAAAAAAGAATATTTAATTCAATCACCATTCATTCATAATCATAAATCTATTTCTAAAGAGTAGGAAAAATACATTTTAAAATAATGAGCACGCTGAGAGCATTTTAACAATGTTAATTAATATTGATTTTTGGTTCCCAAAATATATATGACTGCAAACCTTTAAGTCCTTGACATGTTTGTTATTTTCATAACTATACAAAAATAATTGAGTCCTGGGGTTCAACATAATCCTTCAAAGTACAAGTACTTTCAGCTACCACTGTTGGTATTTTTTGACCACAGATGTTTTCACCCATGCTCTGAAAAACCTTGTTATATGATTTCCAAAAACTGGATTAAACAAAATTGATTAATACATTCTGACCCATGTGGACAGATTGTCTCATTCCTTGAAATCCATTTGGAGATTGGCACTCAGCTTTATCTTTAATAAGTCCTTTAAAGTTATTGCCTTTTATATACTGGACATACATGGGATCTACTTCTTTTCAATTTATTTCATGGTCTTTTCCCTCGGTTACCTATGAAGAATCCATAACTCATTTTGCGGTCTGTATATTCTAGATGCTTGCTGCCTTGACCATCCACACTCATGCCCCCCATCCAACCCCACATTATCTTGGAGCCCTTATTTGAAAGCAAAGAATGGTTTGGTAGAGTTGTGTTCTAAGGGTAGCCAAGATTTGTTTTAATCAGGAATAGTAAGACACACAGACACATGCCAGTCATGAAGGAAGAAGTTTGTTCTACTCACAGATCCCTAGAAACAAGAGCACAGCATGTCGTGCTGGGCCACACGAGGAAGCACCAGAGTTAGTCAGGTAGCAGAGAGAGCAAGAAGAAAACATGGTCAAGAGCCTTTATTATGGTTTAGAAAATAGCTCACTCTGAGAGGGTCAGTCCCTCCAGGGTCAGCAAGGCCCCAAGATGTCAAAACATGAGAACATAGAAAATAAGTCATGATTAATACTTGTTGGTGCCCAAAGTGAGAGAGATAGCTCACCTGTATGACTGACTTGTGAGCTCATTCAGGAAGAAATTGTCTTTTCTGTCATTGCATGCACAGCCAGAGCACAGAGCCTGGCCCATGGGAAGTGATTATAGATATTTGGTGTATTCTAGGGCCTAAGATGCACTATTAGTAAATTTTGCTTACCTCTCGAAATTTACAAAAATATTCTGGAGGAGAACAAAGGGTCAAGAGAGAACCCTATTTTGTTTATCTAATACTATCAGTAATCTTTTACTTTTTTTGTGTACGTCATTCACTAATCCCCTACATATGCCTCTAACTAATTTACAGAAATGAATTTCAAATGGCACGTATAGGACTCGGTGTCTCAGCTTGCTGATGAGTTCTAACTTCCTCCCCCGCCCTGCCTCCCTTCCTAAATCTATCAGCTACTCCCTTTCAGCATCTGGGTATCTGCTTGTGCTCACTTCAGTAGTGCTTAGGAGATCAAACACATCTGTCAGTCAGTCCGACAGCAGCCATTTATTGAGCACCCGTGGAGTATATAACCCACTGAGTGTATCAGAGTAAAAAACAAAAAACATTAAATTACTATTGTTGAAATGAGTGGAAGCAACAGGCTCCTCTTTAATGAGCAAGTGCAAGTTGTTTTCATTTTTAAAAAGGATATTTTGAGAATAATTAAATCAAAAGATTTTTTTAAAGCTTTATTTCTTAACTATTCAAAACTAGATTATCTTTAAGGGAAGTCGTGTGCTTTCAAGTTAAGTTCATTGCATATTAGTTCACCAAGTTAGGGGTTTATGAAAGCTGTTTCACATTCTGTAAAACCGTTTGCAACTTTTTAGTAACAAGTTTTCTGTTATAAAAAAAGAAAAACATTTTAGTAGAAATTACTGTCAAGGTTGGAACCTTAATAATTATTGAATACACCTCTTTTATGTGTTAGGATCAAAGCAATTCTTATTTTTCAAGACAGGAATTATAGTTTGAGGTTTACTTTGTGCAGGATTGTTTTGGTTTTGTTTTCTGATTACGGGTGTAGAAGTATGTGCTCTACATCAAATCTCCTGATACAGTAACTATTGTAACAGGTCCTGGGTCCCACATTTTTAATCTCCATTGTTTGAGGATGGCCTGTGAATCTGCATTTGAGGGCTGGCAAAAGCTACATGGCATGGTCAAAACTTGAAAGTAAATCAAGAGACCAGCGTGATCTAGGGCTGATCATTGAACCTCTTGGTGTCTCTGAATGGAAGTGGTGTGGACTCAACTAAAGTTATCTCTAAATCCCTTTCCTGTTTTAAAATAATGGTTATAAAAGTAGGAGCATTGACATTGGTATAAAATGAGATGTTGAGAGTATAAGTGGGCTGAAGGATTCTACTAAGGTTAAATATATCCTGATTTAGGTAAGAGTGGTTTCTGAACTACATAAAATTATCAAACCACAAAAAAAAAGAAAGAAAAAAAAAAGATGCTTTTTACATTTAATGTATTGATCTAAAATCAGCTTCAAGTGAAGTGATCCATCAGAGTATTCCTTAACTCACTGCATTATTTTGCCACATAAACACCTGGGAAACATGGTTATCTATTGTATAGGCATACACTAAGCAGAGAATGAAGCTGTTTTTACAAATAGTAGATGTAAACACTTAAGCAGTGTTAGACAGTTGCAAAACTGGTTTTGAAAATGAACTGCATATACTTGGTAGTACATTGGGAAGCAAATATCCACTCATTTGAAGATGGTGAACTCACAGTGAAATGAAAGCAGTTAATGTTACTCTTCTATACGGAACCTTTCCGTGAGTCATCAAGGGCTCTAAGTGCTGCTTAGCTTCCTAATCTGGCCCCTGTGCCTCACCTAATTTCTTGCCACTCTCTCCCTTTGCTTCTGCCCCCACCAATATGCTAAGTATGTCGTCCTGGGGGCCTTCTTTGAATCCCAGATAAGGTTATGTGTCCCCGTTACATTCTCCCTTGGTGTTATTCTGCGTTTCCTAACAGTCATGGTTTCGCTGAAATGTGTGATGTCCATCTTCCCTGCTAGCACATGAGCTCAAGAAGCCGTGGTTAATGCCTGCTTTTTGAAGGGATATATCCCAGTGGCTTAGCACAGCATTTGGGACGTGACGTGTGCTCAGGAGATGTGTTGAAATACATAAGTGCCTGTTTTTAAATATTATCTAAGTATGTAGAACTTGCAAACAGCCCTTAAGGATTTGTAATTTAAGCTGAAAAAAGGGAAAATTGTCAGTCCTTATTCCTATTCCCTAGTCCCCTAAATTGGGGGGATGTAAACATAGAGAAAAACAGGATTGATGAGTGTGTGTGTGTGTGTGTGTATGTGTGAGAGAGAGAGAGAGAGAGGATGGTGGGGAGGGAGGAGATCTCAGTAGAGAATACCCCAGATCCCTTTGACATTGATAAATGACTGACACAGAGAAAATATAATCATGTGCTATTTTGGGGAGCATATACGCCAAACTCGGTGAGTTACAGAAACAAATAAATAAAAAGCCAATTTATTAATGGCTGATGAAAATGGAATATAAATCTGAAGGAAAGAAAGATAATTACCTTATTTTTATGTTTTATTTGCTGTTTACTCTGTGGATGCTGTCTCTTGGCATACTTATTTGGTTAACATGAAAGGTTTCTAACATGATAGCAAAATAAAGAGGATTTTTTTTTT
>NW_015504816.1:114092-133409 GCF_001595765.1 Miniopterus natalensis
GATAAGTGATTGCATTCTGGTGGTGGTTCTGTTTGCAATTTTCCAGCTCGGAGAATTCGCAATTCTGATCTAACCCCTGAGGCAGGGAGGCTGGCTGGAGTCTTGTCATGCAAGTGTGGTCTGAGGACCAGCAGCATTGGCTTCTCCTGGGAGTTTGTTAGAAATGCAGAATCTCAGGCCTCACTCCTGACCTGCTGAATGAGCATCTGCTTATCTCCATTTTAGAGAGATTCCCAAGGTGGTTCTTTCTGTACCTGAAGAATGAGAAGCACTGGGCTACATCATGGGTCCCCAAACTTATTTTTTAATATAAAGTCCTTCTTAGTAAAATAAACATTGGGTACATTTACCCCAAATCGAGACTGCAGCTGAATGTCACAGTGGGAGTTTTTGACTGAGGCATCAGGACACAGTAGGATATTCTACAGTGTGGTTGCCATACCAAATTCAAAGTTTCAGAGAAACTTAGAAGTTGCTCATTTTTTCAAATTTTCAAATTCTCTAAGGTTATCAGACAGCTGAGTAAATTTTGAAGAGTGGATCTGTGAGGAGATTTCTTTGCAGGAAGCTGTTGCCATGCTGTGATCTCACCCATTGCCCCCCCCCCATCCCAAAGTGGGTATAGATGGATCCTACCTTATGCTTAAAGAGAAGGGTTTTAAGGGAGTCAAGATCCTCATATATGTTCCTTGGGGTTGTCAAGTGACAATAGACTAGAATTTCACTACTGACTAGGAAACCACAAAGGCAGGTAAGACAGGAAGGCAAGCTCTTTGGTGGCAAGTGAAGGATAAAGAACTCTACTGGAGTCATCCTGCATCCCAAGAGTTTGACAAGGAGCGGAATGTGTGAATGCTTTCCGTGGTCCACAAGCAAGAGGGAACTGGCTCTTGCCCAAGCAACCCAACTGGGAGAGGAAGGGATTAAATGTGGATTCCAGGAGCCCACCAGAAACCTCTGTTGATTATTCAAAGCTCAGTTTATCAGGCTCACTGCAGCGAGGGAGAGGTCCTGTGGATCAAGCAAAGCTACGCTGATTAGACTTAGCGAAGAACTTGACAGTCTTAGTGTCTCAGAAAAGAGTCAGGAGAGAATCTTTATAGGAGTTTAGAGTCTGAGTTTGGTGATTTTGAGGCTGTCCTTGTGCATTGGAGAACTGTTTGAGATTGGGCATAGTTTATGATATAAAAGCTTTGGATTCTCTTAGTTGATTCAGAGTTTTATATTCCAGAGGAAACCATTTTCTGGAACAAATAGGTAAGCTATTTTTGTTTCTTCTCAGTGGGTGGCCCTTTCTGACCAACTGCCTGGGGCTGGGGGTAGGTGGGAATAGGGAGCTACTGATGACAGGTATGGGTTTCATTTTGGGTGACATAAGCGTTCTCAAATTAGATGGTGATAGTGGCTGGACAACCATGTGAATAAGTGAAAAACCCGTGAATTACACACTTTAATGGTGAATTGTATATGTGATGGATCAAATATAAGCATGTCTTTGTCTTTAAATATCTATGAAGTATGAACTGCTGATTGTCACTGGTCATCTCTAAAAACGCCAGCACATTAATACCTATCTTTTGTTAAAAAATAAAAATAAAAACAGCCCTGATGGGTGTTGCTCAGTAATTAGAACATTGACCCATGAACCGAAGGGTCATGGGTTCAATTCCCAGTCAAGGGCACATACCTGGGTTGCAGGTTCGATCCCTGCCCCCGCTCAGGGTGCTTTTGGGAGGCAACTAGATGTGACTCACATTGATGTCTGTCTGTCTGTCTGTCTCTCTGTCTCTCTCCTTCCCTTCCCCCCCTCCTTGGGTGAGGATTTAAAAACCCCACATAATAGCTTTATTTTCAACTATGTCCTTTGTGCTTTTTCAAGAGTTAACCAGTGAACCTCTGTGGGAGAACAAAATATTTTGGTGAAAGACATTGAAATTCCACTGAAACTCTTTCTTATGGACATTTTCAAATAATTTAGGAAATTGAAGTCTAGTTATTAAACTAACCAGATCTCAGAGATTTTATACATGATGCATATCTTTTTCAGCAAAAAAAACACTACCTATAAATGGGAAATCCCCCCTTTTTGTAACATTGTCTGCATAGTGTGAGTTATTTCCAACAACACTACTGCCTTGTTCTTTATAAAAACCCACTTAATATTGACAGGTTACATGTGAATGTTTATGTGTGTCTTTAAATGCATGCGAGGTAGCACTACTGACTGTCACTGGTCATCACTGAAAAGGTCAGCAAATTAACTCCATTTCGTGAAAGAAAAAGTTGATACCTATTTTCAACTATTTTTTTTGTGTGCTTTGCAAAAGTTAGCCCGTGAATCTTGATCGGAAATAGAGATATTCTGCTCATACCCCATTCCAACAAACAATGTTGTGAAGATTCATCGTACCATTTAAGTTGGTAAAATCACACACCCGAGTGCACTGAAACCACATGTTTCCCTAGGTTAGAAGAAAAGGAACTAGTGAAGTCACAGCTGTGGACGGACTCCAGGGCTTCCTCAGGATACAGTTTGACACTTGAACATCTGGCAGACAAACCAAGTGTGAAAGTCATATCTCAGTCATTAGCAAACCTCATTGCTTTCCATTTTTAGTCAGAACACTGTCACTGGAAGGTCTAATGCTTCCCTCCAGCGCACATAGGGTCACCTGAAATACCCCTAAATATGTGTTCTGAGCTTTGGAAACAGAGGATCTAGAGCAGGCCTAAGTAGGAGGCAGGGAAGTGCAGGAGGCTGACACCCTCAGCCTGTCAGATCCCTGCTGCCAGGCCTCTCCCTCCTTCCTGGTTTGATATCGCCAAGAACTGCATTCATCGCTGTGTAATGTGCGCCACACTGCTGAGTCCTGGCTCTGACACTTAACAGACCCTGTTTCTACAGAAGGAATCCCATCAGAGTCCAAGGCTGACTGACATCAACATTATGAGACCCTGGTTTTCCTCAGTAGAAGTTCAACAACTCTGAACAGACTAAATGTGATCACAGAAAACGACAGCACAGAGCACAACCAGGAGAGCTTCCCAGAAGGTTTCACAATTTTACAAATTGTGAATTAATCCCACAAGTGATTAAAGCCCGGAATTGACCTCTGGAAGGTGCCCAATTCAATGCCACCACCAAGAGGGTGTTTACCAAATGGTTACTGGGTTTAGACGCTTTTAACACTAATAAGAACCAAAAAGTAGGGTAGTGAGCTGCCATTTGACTACTTTTACAATGCCAATCAGCAGTGTTTAATGTGTGCACAAAGAAAATGAACTTTACCCCCCAGGGCTGCGCATGCATCCATACCAACTTGCAGATCTGGAGATCAACCTGCTATTCCATCACCCTGATCATTCAGCTTCTCATAAGAGTGATTTTTTCCAAAAATAAATTTTTAACTGCCTTACTCCACTTTTACAAGTGATATTTTACGTCTTCAGGAAATCATGTATCTCCTCTTAAAATCATATGCTGTAGAGCAGGGTTTCTCAGCCTCAGTGTTGTTATTGATGTCTGGGGCCAGGTCACTGCTGTGGGCGTCTGTCCTGTGCTCTGAAGGATGTATCTCTGGAAGCAGGGTATCGGGCCTCTGCCTTCTAGATGCCACTTTTCCGTACCCGTCCCAGCTGTGACAACCCAAATTCCAAATGACCCCTGGTGAGCAATATTGCCCCCAGTTGAGAACCCCTGATGTAGAGGTGTAGTGCTAGAGAGCCCACCTACAAAACTAATCGCCAAAAGAAAAAAATGAACGCTGTATAAATTAGCAATAATGATTGTTGGTTATTTTTTGCTACATAAATACTTTCTTGACAGATTTGAAACTTTCGTGGTTGTGGCTTTATTTTGGAATTTACTTGCAAGTTTCTTTTTAGCATTTTTTCAATCGTTCACTTTGGATTGGCTGCTTCCGAAGCCTTTATAATGGAGTTGGTTGGTGCACAGGGCATTTGCCTGGGAAATCTTGTTAAAGGGCAGGTTATGTTCTGAATGTTTGGGGTGAGATCTGAGATTCTTCATTTCTAACAATTCCCAAGTGATAGTCCCAGGAGCACACTGACACTTGCAGGGTCTTAGCATACTACCAGTAGGATGGGCATACACATAATCGGATATTGCTCTTGCCATACTATAATCATCAATATGCCACGTGAAAGCAATTTTATCTGTTGCTTTTTGTTCTTTTTTATTTGCTTCTCCCCTCTGGAACAGATGTTCCATGAGGGAGAAATCTCCCCAGTGCCCAGCATATAATAGGTGCTTATTAATGAACAAATAAATGAGTGAATGAGTGAGTGAATGAACAAATGAGCTTTCTTGCCACTGGCATCCCTCATCTGCTTTTTTTCTATGAGTCTTTCTCTCTTATATTCATTTGTTTTGTTGTTTTTTATTAGATTTCACATATAAGTGAGATCGTATGGTCCGTCTATGTCATCACAAATGGCAAGATTTCTCTTTTTGGTTGCTCAGTAATATTCCATTTTATTTATGTAAAAAAATCAAAAGCACTTATTCTAAAAGATATATGCACCCCTATGTTCATCACAGCATTATTTACAATGGCCAAGATAGGGAAGCAACCTAAGTTCATCAATAGATGAGTGGATACTGAAGATGTGGTATCTCTCTGTTGCTTTTGAAAGAGCAATTGCTAACTCGCTTCCATTGAGTCCATCAAAGAAAGTGCACTGGTGTAGGGAGGGCTGGAAGGGCCAGTGATTCCCACCCTGGGCTATAAGTCAGAATCACCTGGGGACTTCTAAAATGCTCAAAGTTCAGACCACTTTCCAGACCAATTAAATGAGAATCTCAGAGGGTGGGGCCCAGATATCTGTTTATTTTAAAGCTTTTCAGGCAATTCTAATGAGCAGTCAAGTTTAATAATTACTGTTTAGTTCCTTACTGCACAAATTATGGTCCATGGACCAGCATCCGAGGCATCACCTGTTTTTCAGAAGTGAAAAATAACACAACCCAGTCCAGTCCCACTGAACCCAAGTCTTCATTTTAGTAAGATCCAAAGTGATTCCTGTGTACCCTAAATTAGAAAAACAGCACTGTGTTAGACCCTTAAAATGAGTTTTTAAACCTCTAGTCCCCACGACTTTCACCTTATAAAGTTCCTGCAGAAGCAATGGTAGAACTATGTTAGCCATGTTTAAGATGTCTCGGAAATGAGAGAGATGTCAGAACGCCAGAACCTGAAAGGAAATGGTACAATGTGACCTGTAAATATAAGTGACTTTGGTTTACAAGTGCAAGTCATTTCCAAAATGGATTAGCAGACTCATGGTTTGTGAGCACAGGAACAAGTAAAAGCACCAGTGATCACCAGGAGCCTTTCGGCTTTATTGAGAACAAGTCACAGCCGCCAAAGTGACCTCATTCTTTTTGTTCACAGGAATCCAAAAAAGTAGGTTAGGAAAATGTCATCACAGATTTCTAAGATTTTAAATGCAGCTGAGTCTTTTCCAAAGCCAGTCAAGAGAATTCATTCAGCATGGTAGAATATTTAGCATTGTCTGCTGAATAACTATTTCCAAGGAGTTCTAAAAGGTAAATAGGCAACCAGTGTGTGTGTGTGTGTGTGTGTGTGTGTGTGAGAGAGAGAGAGAGAGAGAGAGAAAGAGAGAGAGAGAATTGGTTAAAGACAGAGGACATGCATGAGTTTCTTATATGTGGATTACTGGAGCTTAGGGCATAACTAATGGTTTGGATGATAACATTTAGCATTTACATTAAAAACCATCTATTTACAATAAGAAAGAATTAAAATTCATCTGCAAAACCCCAAACCAAACTAACCAACTAACAAAACAAACAAGCCCCCCCCCCAAGTTTTAGTTGCCTAAGAGCTCAATATAAATCAAATATAATTTGGCAACTGAGAAACTCTTAGGCTGCTATAGTAGTAATGTAGAATATAAATTCGATAAACTTTGTTTAATCTATCGTGGCAGTAGAATTAGGATAGGGATTCACTAGGAAACCTTTGAGGGGAGCTTCATTTCTGTTACTAAAAGGGTAATTCTTTTTTTTTCCTCAATGTAAAGGAGTTCACAGTCGTGTTTTTACCATCGTTGAGTCAAAAGACATTCTTACATATAATTTGAGCTCTGCAAAAATGTTATTAAAACATTGTGCAGATCCCAGGTTGTGACCCAAATATTTTCTCACCCATCTTGAACTCAATACCTTATCATGCTAAAAATATATGTATTTAAAATATTCATCTCCATATTTTCTGATGATTCAAAGAAAACCATCATTAAAAAAATTTTATTTACAGAGGAAAATAAACCATTAAACTGAGAAAGTTCATTGTATTTGAGAAGCAATAGGAAGTTAGAGGAAATGGTTTGGCAGGTGATAACACCATGAAAGCCTAAACATCCTATTATGGGACTGAGCAAACAGCTATAGCTGCCTCTCTTTACCTAAATTTATAAGCTGTTGTTTCACATCTGTTTTTGATGGTAGATAAATGCGTTTTTATTATTTTGTTGATCTGGTTTCCTAATTTCTTAAGCACAGGGTTATGATCACCAGTGACTGGTGAATGATATAAACAGAAATGGAAAGAACAAAAATCAGACATAAAAAGAATGCAGTCCCGGCCGGGCGTGGCTCAGTGGTTGAGCATCCACCTAGGATCCAGGCGATCGGGGTTCGATTCCCGGTCAGGGCACAGGCCCGGGTTGCGGGCTCGGTCCCCAGCAGGGGGCGTGCAGGGGGCAGCCGATCAATGACTCTCATCATTGATGTTTCTCTCTCTCCCTCTCCCTTCCTCTCTCTCGAGTCAATAAAGACATATTTTTTAAAAAAAATACAGGATAGGAAAATTTGAGGGTGAGAATCCTAAAGTAGTGATAATATTATTATTAAAAATAATAGCTTTATGTGGTATTGCGTAAACACATAAAATGAATATAATTTATTAGGCTATTTATAAGTGACTCAATGAAATCCTTTGGGGGAAAATTTTTGCACATGACTGAGTGGTCGAATGTCAGCAGATTCTTGGACATCAGAGATGCCGTGATTGGTATTTAGTGTTAGTAGATCAGTGATTTAGTTAACACGTCAACAACAACATAGTATGTAGCCAGCTAGTGTTACTGATTCTTTGTACTTGTATTTTGATTGGTTTTTCCCAGCACCACTAGGCGTCCATGTCTGTATGTGACTTTTTTGATTATTTGAAGGTGTCATTGTCTTTTATATGTTTTGCAGGAGCACCCCTGAAAATATTGTCCAGCAGTGCAAAGATGTAAATGTAACTATATAATTCGTGTTTAAATGATCTTCATGCTTCTGAAATGTCTCATTATGTTAAAGCATAGAATAGGGACAGGCAATTAGCATGCAGAACTCTGTGTAGCACAGGTAAGAAAAGCTCTAAAGGAAATAAATTACATGAGGCTTGTTCTCCTCGCTTTATAAATTGAAATATTATAATAACACAAACGGGTGGCCATGGTAACCCTTGCTGCTTAGGCAAGAAATGGGGACAAACTGTTGCGCTCCTGTGCACTTCTGAGGAGAGATGTATGTTCAGGAGACTTTCATTTTTACCAGTCTTCTGTTGTTTTTAAGGAATTGGTATATTTCATCTAAGTTACCAAACCTGTGGGCCTAGAGTTGTTCATAATCTCCTTTTAATGTCAGTTGGACCAGAAATAATGAGCCTCTTTCATTTCTGACATTATTACTGTGTTTCCTTTCTTTTTTCCTTGGTTATCCTGGCTAGAGGTTTATATGTTATTTTTAATGGAAATAAAATCATAACATTTTTAATACGTTGCTACTTTCCTTCAGATATTTTCCTGAAAAAGTGTCCCTTTCAAAATGAAGTATGAACTTTTAAATAATAATAATAAAATAATACCCTTTATTTGTTTTGGGCAACTACGATTTCCAGATTCAAAGCCCAGCGTGCCTTTCCTTTGAATTTTGATAAGCATGATCTTAAATGTTGCCTATACTATTGCCCCAAAGCAAATACTCTTTGTCTGCAAGAGTATAAATTATCCTGGATGCTTTTTCAGGCAAAAAGGAATCAGAGGCCTTCTTTTGAACACTCCGTATTACAGACAGATATCTCTAATGTGGATAAAGTTAAGAGAGAATAATGAACCACCCAGTGAAATGTTTAAAAGTTAAATTTGCAAATCATTAAGTTAATGATTATAAAAACGGATTATGGAATTTACAAGTGATTGAAGTTAAATATGGGTTGGAGATATCTGCCTAAATCACAGGGCTTGGGAGAAATTATTTATATATAACCAATGAAGAGCAGAAAAAAGACATTTCCCATCCCTGTCACTTTGGTTAGTTCACGTGAGTTTGGAAATGGGAAAGCCACCCAGTAGCGTGCAGAGGACCTCATGAGTACAAGGCTCACAGAATTAAAAATCAAGATCCTTAATCCTTATTGGATGTTTGACTTGGGGGAAGTTATTTACCCTCTTTGAGCCTTAGTTTCCTTATTCACAAAATAAAGAAATTCAAATAAATGATGTTTGAGGTCTATCTTTAACTCCGAAGATTTCTAATAACTACAGAACTAAACTTATTTTTATTATATGCGTTGCATTCAGTTGTTACACATTTATTTTGAAATAATTTCCCTTTTACAGAATTTTGTCTTACCTCAAAATGAAGAGAATTTAATTAATGAATGGAGTGGATTAAATGCTTTTAGATTTGCTTTTCATGTAGTCTTGAAACTGACAGTAATATGAGCTCCTGAAACAGAAAGCTAGGGCCTACCCCACCCCAACACACACCCACGCACACACACACCTACCTCCATCTTCATTCTCCATCTCATCCATGATTATTTCCAGCAACCAGAGGCCAATCTCAGCATATATACCAGTCGAGACCACATATACTTTCTATTTATATACCATTATGCTGCCCGGGAGTCAAAACAATCAAACAAGTCAGCAAGAATGTCCTGAAGGCCTGCTGGGAGGTCCACCTGTGTCAGAAGATAAGAAAAACTAATATGTGACTAATACTTCCTCTTCAGGTGCTTATATATAACCTAGGAGTTATATAAATGGGTGTCCAAGGCTCTTCATCTGTGACCTCCGTTCGACATTCTCTAAGCATCTGATAAACACAAGGGTGTCGATGTCTCTGAAAACTATGATAGTCCCTGTACATAGGGAGAAACAATGCTCTTATCTCGCTCTGTCTTGTGCAGAGGCATCCAGTCACTGTAAGCACCTTGCAGCCACATTATGTTGAATTACTGGCTTGAAATAGCGGTGCAGATAAGTATCTTATCACCTGGAGCTGAAAACTGAGTAGCCTTGGCTTTCACCAGAAGAAACAGTAGCCCACGACTCAGTTCTAAATCACTCATTGCTGCATGTTCATACATAATAAAATCACCATTTAGCGCTGTGCTTTTACTGATGAACAGAATAATCCTACTGCCTGAACTGACACAACCGTAGGTAGAAATGACTATTAAGAGTTCACTGACCAGCTTATCAGAGGTGGAGAAGAACACATTGATTCTGTATATTGGGAGAAAACTGAAAAGCATGGTTTTTCCAATTTCCCTGGTAGATTATTTTTAAAATAAGCCATTGAGAAAATTAGTAGAACATCTGCATAGCATTTTATGCCCATCTCATCTTAAATAAATAGATCTCTTCCATAAGCATAGTAGAAAATGACAATTGTGATTTATGAATTGTTGGTTCAGTTTGGAAATATGAATTTCACTCACCTTCCAGCAACCAATTTAAATGTTTATCAATTGGCTATTATGACTTTAATTTTATTCAGTGAGATTTACTCCACATAGTCAAATTCAAAAGAAATAATAAAGAATCATTTGAGAATTATTTTAGTAATATTTTAGGAAAAGTAATGTTTATTTTAGACAGAATTTATGGGTTATAATTTTGCTCTTTTCTGCTTATAATTGCATCTGGACAGGCACATAAAATATCTGACAGTAAAAATAAAATTTGTTAATGCCGTATTATCAGCAATTTTTGTGTGAAAGTAGCATTAGAGAGTAGCAGAACTAGACAGAGATGTAGGGATTTTGCACTGTCACTTAATCTACTAAAACTGGATTTTGTTTCTATAACCTTGAGGAAATCTAAAAATTTAAGCATCCATCAAATGAGACCTTCGCTGCAACCACATTAAAGCTTGCATTGTATCAACAATTGTATTGTATTATATTGTATCAACAAAGCTTGTTTGTAAGGCAAACAAGATTGTGAATACCATTTTTGGTCATATTTTCAGGATTTTTCTTAATTGTACTTACTACATGCAAATGTTCATGCACCATTAGAGAAAACCATTACCTTACATGCTTCTGTCGGACATTATCTACTATAATGTGAGCATTTTAAAGATTATTCAACCCCAAATATTTAACAACCTAACTAGCTCTAATTTTGTTTTCTTAATAAGTTCCTTTTTCAAAAGAACTTTCTTTTAAGTCCCTTAAATTACAAGCCACAAAGCTAGCTAACAACCCAAACCTCCAGAAACAAAGATGTGGAAAAATGAATTTACAGCAAATGACGCCAAACCTGCAGCATTGGGTGGTTGTACAGGGGCATTATGATACTTGACTTCCTTTCAATTTCCTTTTCATCATGACAAGGGATTGATAATTCTCTGCTGAAGTGCACTGAGCCATGTCGGCAAATACTATCATTGATGTTTCCGTCGGATTATTGTGTAAAATAAAGTTTCTTTCAAACTAAAAGCAAGAACCTTTTGGCTGCAGCTCTGGAACTAGTTTCTCATGGAAGTGTGGGGTCCAGCTTGGTTGTCATACATTTATCAAAATTCGGCTACTTCTCAGGCTTGTGTATGACAAGATTCATAATTGGTTCATGGAATCTAAGAGTTGGAAAGACCAAGAGACCATCTGGTTCCGTATTTTGTCTCAAGCAGAAATCTATTATACAATAATAGCAGGAGGAGATAAGAGGGAAGATGTATATTGCTATTGTTGTTGCTGCATGAATTGGGGACTTGTAAGAGGTATTGCACTGGGTGCCAAGTGCATGCGACACCCCAGTTTCAAATTCCAGCTCAACAGTTTACTATCTCTATGATTTCTGTTGATTTTTTAGCTTTTCCAAGTTTCAGTTTACTTACAGTCTAAAATGTAGCAAGTCCTACTTCTCAGGACTGAGAAGGATTAGCTGAGATAATGAGTGTACAGCACTTGGTACCGTTATTGGCCATGGTTAGTGTTCAATGAATATCATTGGTGATCATGAGTGTGATGATGGTGGTGCTGAAGATTAGTGTTTGTGTATTGAAGGAGGCCTGGTGATTTCCTTCATTGCTGACATACTATGGCAGGTTGCTGTTGGCAGACAAGAAAAGGGTGATGCCAAGTACAAGCAGCCTCTAACTAGTACAGATTGTTGGGGTTAAGATGGTTTTTGCTGTGGATACTAGAGAAGTTTTGGGTTGAGGGGAACACACTGCATTCTAGTTCAAATGGAGACCCAATGAGTCTGTGCTCTGAGGAATTTGTCCCAGTGACCCATGAGGCAAGGGGCATGTTTGTCTCCTTGACTAGGTTGATCAAAATTGATGTGTTAGAATCACAACTAGAGGAGGTGAAAGTATTCAAGAAGCTCCCTGCCATTAGATCACTGAGGATATTGGGGATTTTCTGCTCAGCAGTATGATGAAGGAGAAGGGAATCTAGATTATTCTTCAAAGGATTCGGCTGGAACCAAATCATCACTATGTACACATAAAATGTCTTACAATTTTATTTGTCAATTATACTTCAATAAAGCTGATATATAGATAGACATAGACATAGATGATATAGATATAGATGATATAGATATATAGAGATAGAGATATATAGATGATATAGACGATATAGATATAGATATATAGATATAGATATAGATGATATAGATAGATAGAGATAGAGATAGAGATATAGATGATATAGATGACATAGATACAGATATATAGATGATATAGATGATATAGATGATATAGAGATAGAGATAGAGATGATATAGATAGAGATGATATAGATGATATAGATGATATAGATGATATAGATGATATAGATGATATAGATATAGATGATATATAGAGATAGAGATAGAGATGATATAGATGATACAGATATAGATATAGATGATATAGATGATATAGATATAGATGATATAGATATATAGAGATAGAGATATAGACAATATAGATGATATATAGATATAGATGATATAGATGATATAGAGATAGAGATATAGATGATATAGATGATATAGGTATAGATGATATAGATATAGATATAGATGATATAGATGATATAGATGATATAGATATATCGAGAGAAATAAAAAATAAAGAGCTGGTCTGGAGCACAGCTTCATGATAAACTATTTGTGACAGCTTGATCAATATTCCTAACATCCTTGAGCCTTAATGTCTTCATTTGCCAGGAGAAAGTCCAAACCTCCCTGTCTATTTAAGTAAAATGCCACATAAAGGTGTACTTAGAGTTCAAAAAACTCTAATCAAAGTGGGGCTAACATTTGTGCTACTGTCACTATAATGAGAGAGGTAAACCAAGAGATAGCACATAAAAGAAGAAAAGTCCAAGGATATGAGGGGCATCAGAATAAATGGGTGATGCAGAAAAGGCCTCAGAGAAGCAAGCAAAAGAATCTATTTCAAGGGAGTTGCACGGTATATAATGTAAAGTGATTTCCTACTCTCTGATTCTCCTGAATGGACTCAGTCAGCTTATACCTACAGAGCTGGAGCATAACCCATGTCCTAGAGATAGACTTGTTCTAATTGTTGGTAATTAAGATGCACCAGAAAGTGGCTAAGCAGCCCCACATGAAGTTGTACAATCACAGTTCTGTTAAATAACTGACGGTCAATGTAAACACAAAGCAAAGTGAATGCCAAGACATTAGATGAGTGGACAGTCAGCCACTAGATGGAACCAGAGGGAAAGTTAGGAGCAACGACACTCCCCTAAAGACTGACAAACACCTAGGGCCTATAGTTACTTGCCAGGATATCTGACCCAAGTTAATTGATTTGTTAACTAATAATCTTTGGAAATGGAGGTTCAGCCAGCTGTAAATCTACCTAATTATTTTAGTCCATGTTCCTCCATTTTCTCCATAATGATTCTGGAAGTCACATTCCATGAATCATTGAAATCGAAAAATATTGCCAATAGCATTCACTTGGAATACTAATATGCTAATGCTTTCTAAGAAGGACATGAAATTCTTTCAGCCTTGCTTGTTTTTAGTGAACCCACAATGTCTCCATGTGGTCACTCCATTTCATACAAGATTTGACCAATTTTAAAATCTCTTATTTTAGCTCAGCTGGTGTGGCTCAGTGGTTGAACATTGACTTCGGTTCCTGATCAGGGCACATGCCCTGTAGGGGGCGTGCAGGAGGCAGTGGATCAATGACTCTCATCATTGATGATTCTATCTCTCTCTTCCTCTCTCTGAAATCAATAAAAACATATATGGATATATATATCTTATTTTAAGTTACTTCCATGGATTTTCCCATTTTAAAAAATTATGGTAACGGACTTTAAAAATGAAAATTCTAGAGATTATCATTTTTATTATGAGTAATTTGAAGCTTCTTTTGAAAATTTTCTATACTATTAAGTAGGGCAGGAAATATATAATGAATTACCTTAATAAATACATTAAACCATTCCCTATCTTTCCTAGTCTCATATAGGACAATTAAAATATTCTATTATTGAATTTAAGCTTGAAATATAGAAGTGTTTTGCTGCCTCTAGAGATTGTGAATGAGCATAACATTGTGAAACTTCATCACGAGCTTCGTGAATGATTGTTACTATTGTATGTCGTGTAGACTGAGCCACAAGTTCCTTTGAATCTACAACAGTAAGAAGGCACCTGGGACTGTAACAGTAGGCCAAGGTGAATGACCAGGAAATGTGTGGTGTGCTTGGAGAAAATAATGCCCAAAGGATCATAGAATGCCACAGCAGCATTTAGCCTGATACATTTCATGGATGCAACAATCTGTGGAAAGAGGCCAAACTTGTGGTGAGATAGATGCATGTGGTCCAAGCAAGCCTTTTTATTTGAACTAGGAACAGCAGCTGAGATGCAAATAGGGAGGCCCAGATTCTGGGGGGTGGAAGATGGCAGGAGTTTGGGATTTTCACAAGAATCAAGGCTCAAGTAAGGTTTTCTTATACTGCAGAAATGGGAATGTTCTCTGTATGCTAAGGTAGAAGACCTTTCAGGAGAAAGGGCATAAACATAAGAGATTAGGGAGTAGGTCACAGTGTGATGGGCATACAAATATTCAGTATTTACACTATCAAGTAGCTCCTCTCTTCCTCCCATACCCCCTCTTCGGATACCTCCATCCCAGATCCATGAGCCCAGCCCTTTAGACCCAGTAGCCCAGTGATACACATTGATCTATGCCTGTCCTACACATGGGTGGTGATGGGCCTGGCCCCCACACAAATCTGTAAGTACACAGCTGTCCCCAGATGCCTCGCGATAAACAGGCTGGCCACATATAGGCCATTACACAAACCGTGGGCACATAAATATGTACACCTACTGTCACGTCCCACAGCCACGTTGATGCAAACACATACATAGTTACAGTCACCACACCCATGTACAACACATGTTGATCACTTTGGCTTTGGTAGAAAAACTGTTGGTGCTGGTGCGTGTGGGAAGCCTAAGTCCTGGCAGCTTGCTTAGCTTTGGCTCAGCCATGGGCAATATGTCTCCCAAGGAAAAGCAATTGACTCCACCTAGGGTTGGGTGAACCCTTTTGAAACATCATGATTTGAGGTAAATGCTGCTACTCCCTCTATGTGAATAAGCCCTATACCCTTGAAAAAGCTTTGATTTTATTATTTTACTGTCCATTCAGTTTTCTAGAGATACCCTAGTTAAGTTATTACATCATAAATTCAAGCAACATGGAAAACACATTTTCAGCCTAGAAATAGATTTATTTTGTGATATTTTTAGGAAAAGAGCTCATTTCATTGGAAATAATAATGCCACCAGTGCAAATATGGTGTTTGGGGAGCTGCATTTTCAGTTTTGGCAGAGTAACTTATATCAGAGCAACCCTTTTTACTGAGAACAGCTATAAAAGCTGAATAAAATACAAAGAAAAGCTGTTTAAAGGCATCAGAAGGCAATAACAGAAGTCAGGATGTGTGAGGCCAAGGTTCTGAGAGTAATAAAATACACTGAGGTGAACCTGACCTTTTCTGCTTCTCTCACTTAGATCAGATTTTGATTAATACACAAAAATCCTTGTTGGGATTGTGATTGGGAATGAGTGACACCATTAATAAACTTGACCTAATTGACATATACAGAACACTGGAACCCCAAAACTACAAGACATACTTTTTACAAATGTACTTGGAAAGTTAACAGTATTAACCATGTAAGAAACTGTGAAATAAGTTTCAATAAATTTCAAAGGAGATTATATTTTCTGTAGAAAGTGGAATTAAACTAGGAATCAGCAACAAAAAGATAGAGAGAAAAATAACTCCATTAGTATTGGTTAATATATAGTTATAAATAAACCCTGACCAAACAAATAAACACAATGAAAATTAGAAAATGCTTGGAAATGAATGATAACAGGTTTGGCGTAGCAAAACACGCAGGATGAAACTAAAGCCACACATAGCTAAAAATGTACAGACTCACATGCATATATTTTAAGTTTGAAAATCAATATACTCTATATCTGTCTCAAGCAGTTATAAGAACAGCAAATTACATCTAAAGAAAGTAGAGGAAAAAAAATGGCACATGGAGAAGTCCAATATATAGAAAACAAACGTACAATAAATGAACAAAACCAAAAGTTGATTCCTTAAAAACTATAACAAAATTGATAAATCCAGGGATCAAGGTAAAAAGATAGAAGGCAAAAATATTAGAAATAAAAAAAGGATTTCTGGCTTATTTCACTTAGTGTAATACTCTCCAGGTCCACCCATGTTATCACAAAAGGTAAGATTTCCTTCTTTTTTATGGCTGAGTAGTACTCCATGGTGTAAATGTACCCCAGCTTTTTTATCCACTCTTCTACTGATGGGCACTTGGGCTGCTTCCCAATCTTGACTATAGTAAATAAGGCTTCAGTGAGCATAGGGGTGCATAGATTCCCTCGAATTAGTGTTTCAGGTTTCTTTGGATATTGCTAGGTCATAAGGCACTTCCATTTCTAATTTTTTGAGGCGACTCCATACTTCTTTCCACAAGTGAAATAAGCCAGAGAAAGATAAGTAGCATATAATTTCACTTATATGTGGAATCAGATGAACAAAATGAAATAGAAACAGACTCATAGATACAGAGAACGACTGACAGGTGCCAGAGGGGAGAGGGGCTGGGGGGCTGGGTGAAAAAAGGGAAAGGTTAATATTGCTCTCATGTACTAACTCTAAAATCAAATGTTTCTTGTAATTTAAAACAAGGGATTTACTCCTACCTCTATATAATACTGTAATAGAATGATTATTTCAACAAGGTTACACCTGAATATTATTATTCTCATATTTACTTTGGGGGGGAATTATTTTACTTATCTCTATTGTAGAAAGGCCAGGTCTAGGACCCCAAGACTATTATGGTTGTGCCCCTCCCAAGTCCATCTTTGCCATGAAAGTCAATGAACTCCAAGAAAGACATGAGCCTATGTTTGCCTTGGACACAATCTAATATAGATCTTTCCAAATGTACCAACTTTACTACTAGCCTATTGCAGATGCAACCTGGATGTCATATCTAATGACCTTCTTTTTCATCTTTTTCCCCTAAATACAATGTAATATGAATCTGTATTATATATAAACATTATTAAAATATATGACATAGTGAAATTCCTATATGCATATTGATATATAGGGTGGTGCAAAAGTAGTTTTATAGTTGTGAGTACTCGAAACAGAGATATATTTTTGTGTTATTAATCATTAATTACTGTGTTATTTTTCATATGAATGACTGCAAATCTGTTGCTCCACCCTGTACAGAGGTATTACACATATGAGGGTCACATTATGTTCTACAATTTTTAAAATAAAGCATCTATGTCATTTTTCTTATCAGCACATACAGATCAACCAAATTCATTTTAATGTTTTATGTTATCCCAATATATGGATTGAAAATTATCTATCTGTTCTTCTGTTGATGGATAGTTTAGTTGCCCACAATTTTCTACTATTAAAAAGAATGCTATAATGAACATTCTCATATATGTTTGTGTGTGTGTGTTTGTGAGAGAACATTTCTTCAGATAAAGTTACTTGAGGTAGAAATGCTTACTAAACTAGATTAATCTTTTAAAAATTATTATTTTAAGATCTCTTCCATAGGTTTTATGCCTTCCACCTCTCATCTTAACATTCTTTCTGACCGTGCATTTGTCAAACTGTCTACAAGACATTTTAACGTCTTGGTAACACTTCTCAATTATATCCTTAATTATAATCTTCACATAAGTCAAGTTCCCAAACTTGCTAGAACTCAAGCTGTGTCTTAACAGAGCTGCTGATGAAAATATTTTAAACATCAGTCACATAATTATTTTCAAAGTCGGGAAAACTTTTTTCACCCAGTGCTTATACTATATGCTATATGCTGAATATGGGCATCCATTTCACTGGACTTGGACTAAAATATGAATCTTTCTGTTCCATATTTTTGGTTAGGATATTGAATATTATATCATTAACCCCCTAATTCATGTTTGAAAGAATTTCCTTAGTGCAGTATTTTAATTTTTTTGCATGAGAACACTATTTCTAGTAAGGCTGCATTCTTCCCATACTATACCAACTTTTCCTCAAATAGAAAATAAAAATAGTTAGACCTATAGTTTTCAAGATTTTCAGAATCAAAGTAATCATTATTCCACACAAAATTTTCCAGCTCCATTACACATAAAGCATCACGGAGCTTCTGATCTTTGAAAAGGTGGTGGACCTTATAGCTCCTCCTTGTCACTGTCCTTCCTTCCCCTCCCTGCCTCCAACGCTTAACCTCATTCCTCTGTGTGGCGGACTCAGCAGAACTTGTGGAAAGCCTTGATCTGGGCCATAGAATAAAGGCAGTATTTTGGAGTAATAAATTTTGGTAGATAGCTTCCTCTTACCATTGTCCTTCTGTTAAAAGTAAACCAGAGCCTGGGAGTAACCAGGAAATAGAAATCTAGACTCATCGCTGATAGGACTCCCTCTCATGGTTTATTAAATGAACTTAGTTTAATTTCTTAAATTTCTAGTCTGTTGCCAATTTTAGTGTCTTGATAAAAGGGGGGAAACACCTACAAAATAACCCTTTAAACACTGGAGTCATCTTACTGAGCTTAGGAGATTTCACTTAGGAAATGAGTTTTTCAACAGAGTGATGCTATCACAGGGAATCTTCCCTCTTTGGGGCTGTTCGTTTTAATGTAACTCAGTGTGTTTATTGACTGAACACTGTTCTCATAGAATGTTGCTTAAGAATCCACATAAAATTGAGAGTGTTGGTCTAGCTCTCAACATAGAAAGCCCATGTTATCAAAGCTCGCATTATTAAAACTCCCTTATATCTTTTCATACAGCCTGCAGAGATTAATTTAACTGACTTGATGACAAATGGTGCTTTGGCTGATTATGGCAGGTGAGTCATTTCACTAAATCAGAGTTGACCCTTACCAGGAAAACTGAATGGAGGGCGCAATAAAGGTATTTGTGGATCTTTGTATAATATTAGTTTGAAATTAGATTATATTATGTTATTTTAATTGGCATATTTCTTAAAGTCAAATTATATTAAGTCCCTCAGTATTGTGATCTTCAATTTATGGACAAAGGTGAAAGCCCTAAAAATAGTATTAGCGTCCCTTCTGGTTAGTTGTATCCTATGACTTATTTTTTTCAACAAAACATAATCTAAGCACATCTAGGTAATTTTTTGAACATTGTAAATAATGTTTGAGAAATGTATAAAATTGAAAATACTAACAGGAACATTAATAATATAGCTGTATTTCTTTAATAGAGATAAAAAAATAATGTCACCCTGGCTGGTGTGGCTCAGTGTGTTGGGCGTCATCCTATGCTCCGAAAGGTCGCCTGTTGGATTCCTGGTGAGGTCACATGCCCGAGTCTCGGGATCAGTCCCCCATAAAGTGTGTGCAGAAAGCAGCCAATAGATGTTTCTCTCTCTCTTCTTCTCCCTTCCTGTCTAAAAAAA
>NW_015504816.1:133442-144403 GCF_001595765.1 Miniopterus natalensis
AAAAAAAAAAAAAAAAATCAATAAAAATTTAATGGAAATTATATCCAATTGTAAATCCTGACTCAGGGAGGGTTTAAGGAATAGGTCATTTTCTGTAACTAGCTCAAGAGGATAATCATTACTTGGGCACTTCCAATCTTTACAGCTACTCCTAAAAGATCTCCATTGTTTTGCTGCTTCAAAATCAGCAAAAACTTCCCACTTGCCTTTAGGAATTGAGTTGTATCCACTGAGGTACCAGAATTGACTCTTGGCCAGTCAGAATTTCTGCCCTTAGTATGCCCTCTTTTAAGAACTTTAAAGAAATTTAAACATATAAATCTGAGGGAAAACATTAAAGGCATAAACATTTGTAAAATTAAAAGTGAAGTCTTACAACCTAACTATCCATTGACAGATGGACACATGAAATGTGTCCATTTATCTGTCACCTTTTGTAACTAGCTGAAGGAAATTTTTCAACCTTAAAAAAGGGAGGAAATCCTGCTATTTGCAACAACTTGGATAATCTTGAGGGCATTATGCTAAATGTAAAAAAGTCAGGCAAAGCCCTGGCCAGTGTGGCTCAGTGGCTAGAGTGTCTGCCCACTCACCGAAGGGTCTTGGGTTCGATTTCCAGTCAAGGGCACATACCTGTGTTGTAGGTTCGATCCCTGGCCCCAGTCGGGGCATGTGCAGGAGGCAACTAATTGATGTGTCTCTCTCACATCGATGTTTCTCTCTCTCTCTGCGCTCCCTCCCTCCATCTCACTTTCTCTAAAGATCCATGGAAAAAAATATCCTTGGGTAAAAATTAACAAGACAAAAATAATTCAGGCAAAGAAAGACAAATACAGCAGCCCTCTTTGTCCACAGGCTATACTTTCTAAGACCGCCCTGTGGATGCCTGAAGTCATGAATAGCACCAAACCTTATATATACAATGTTCCCCCCCCCTACATATACAGTTTAAGTTTAATTTATAAATTAGGCACAGTAAGGGATTAACCACAAAAATGAATAACGAAATAGAACAATTATAACAATATACTGTAATAAATTTGTGCGAATGTGGTCTCTCTCAAAATATCTTATTGCACTTACTGTATTCACCATTTCACTTAAAGGAAGCACTTTATGATTTCTCATTGGCATATCTGAATTGCCAACATCACTACTTTTGTGCTTTGGGGACCGTGTTAAGTAAAATAAGGGTGACTGTGATAACATGACAGTCAGTCTGATAACCGAGACGGCTACTAAGTGACCACTGGGCAGGGAGTGTCTACAGCGTGAAAGTGCTGGACAAAGGGATGATTCCTGTCCCAGGCAGCACAGGGCAGGTTTGGCCCGAGATCTCATCATTTCAGACCACAGCTGAGTGTGGGTAACTGAGACTGCAGAAAGGGAGACCGTGGATGAGGGAGGGCTACTATACTATATGATCTTATATATGGAATCTAAAAACAGCCAAACTCATAGAAACAGAGTAAAATGCTGGTTGCCAAGAGCTGGGGTGACAGTATATTTAGTACCACATTTTCCACATTTTTGTGCTTTTTGATGATTTTCTTGCTTAAAATGGCCCCCAAGTGTAGCACTGAAGTGCTGTGCAGTGTTCCTGTGCGCAAAAAGGTCATGATGTGTCTTGTGGCAAAAACACATTTGTTAGATAAGCTTTGTTCAGGCATGAATTATACTTATTGGCTATGAATTCAATGTTACTGAATCATCTATATATTAACCAAGGTGTCTTTAAATAGAAACACACATAAAACAAGTTTATGTATTGATCAGCTAATGAAAATATTACTAGCGGTTCATAGAAACCTAACTGTATATTCCCCTAGGAGCAATGGTTCAGTATTTGCTAATTCAGTATTTGTGGCGACTTTATAGACAATAACTACCAAGAATAGTGAGAAATGACTGTATGTATATTTGTGTGTGTGTGTGTAGTTATGTGTATAATTCCAGAAAAGAACCTGAAAAACTTCCAATTTATTTTTTAAGGTTAGCATACCTGAAAAGGGGCAGTATGAAATCTGACAAAGATAAAACTAAAATGAACCTTACCAGGCAATTTTATTAATGATTCTTTTGATAGATTGGACTGGTCATTTCCCCAGTTATTTCTGTCTCCCTTCCCTGTAAGAAGAGCCTATATCCCTGTTCATTCTGATGTGATGTGCAGCATCTCCCTGTGGCAGAAAGATGATTCCTCATTAATATCAAGCTTGGCCACATAAATGGTTTGATCAATGAAATGTGAATGGACATGATCATGTTTAACAGCTCCCAGCAAAAGGTTTAGAGCTATTGCTGAATTTCACCAGCTCTTTTGCCCCTTTCTTTCTAATAAATATAAAATATAAAGGCTGCTCTCTCAGCTTCGATCCCAGAATGATGAAGACAATGGAGTGGAGCCACAGCACTACAGTCAACATGTAACCTGTGGGGAGTTAGGAAAAAATATTCTTTGTTGTGTATGTCACAGACATATTGGAGTGGTCTGTTACCTGAGCTTTATCTAGCAAAAGCTAACTACTAAAAAGATGGATGCAAATATCCTCTAAAACTAACAATAACTTTAATAAAACATTTGTTTAATTCAATAAATTAAATTAAATGTAAAATATTTATTTAATAAATCCATGATTTTGCTAAACCATAATAAAAATGCCTATGTAGATTTTGCTCCAGAATTTAACAGTATGAAAATTATTAATACAGTATAGTAATGTGTAATAATTAATACAGTATAGTAATACAATAAAAAAACTATGACCATGTAAATTGACCATAAAAATCCATTTGGTTAAATAGAAAAATCTTTCAAAATAAAATGCTTAATAAACCTGGATTGAAATGTACATCACTAATGTGATAAAAAAAAATTTCAGTAGTGAATTTTTATAGGTTTAATGTTAAAGAACAAGTTAAGAATGCCTCTTCTTACTGCTATTTTAAACATTGTTCTGGAAATTTTAGCCAATACTTTAAGGCAAAAAAGTGTAGTAATAGTTTAACTTTTGAAAAGTAGGAGACCAGATTATGTAACACATTTAGAGAACTGGCTGGAAGATAATAGGAATGAACAATAATAAAAATATCATTATAGCCACAGGATTGAAAATGAAGCTGTAGTAATCAGTTCTATTCATACATAGCAACAATAACCTATTTATTACTTTAATGAAACAAAAGATACTATTTATAATATTAGCAAAAATATAAATTGTTTAGGTCTAAATATATAGGTGAATACTTTTTAAAAATTACATGCATTTAAAAATTGACTGGAATATTTAAAAAATCTACAGTAATATAATCCAATTTAGAAATTAACTACTATGAATGTATGGGAGTGCTGTTTTCACAAACTTCTTTCTAAAGAATACGTTATTTTTTCCTGAGGGCCCAGACACAGTGCTAGGTACAAGCAAGAGCTCATTCTGCCCCACTAGCTCCCAGCTTCAAATTTGGTGAAATTGGTGAGCTTGCCTGCCACTGAGAGATTTTACTGGAAAGGACGTCAGACAAGGGTCTCCAGCCTCATTGGAAGGGACCTTATCAGGTGCCTGATCACCCATGGACATCGCCCATCTTCAAAGACTCTGAGGACAAGAAGCCATTGACACCAGAGGTAGGCAGCTACCCCAAGACGTCAACAAGGCCTGTATGGACTGCTATTGAACTCAGAAACCATTTTGTTTGATTGCCTTTACTGTCTTCCAATGATTTTAGCCATAAGAATGGTTATACTTGTCCTTTGGGTTTTTCTATATAGTTCAACTCTATGATTACTCAACACAACATGTATAAGATAACTGTTAACACTCTTCATTCTTCATGTAAATGCTATACTAGATGCCAAATGCAGAAAAATAAGACAGAAGGTAAAACTCAGATTATGATAGTTTGAAGGACAGAAATGATCCAGAGTTTTTACACAGTGAAGGCCGTAAGACCTGACCGCCCTCCATATACCTGCCCTTCCTTTTTGGGAAAATTCGGCCCCAACTCACATATCATTTTGGATGAATAAAGGGGTTCTAGGGAAAGTAACCTCCCTGGGTGAACTGGTCATAAATTCCTAACGGGGGGAGGTCATGGAGGGTAGTCACACGCCTTTGCTTTAAACAAGCCCTGCCCACTGTTTCTGTGCTTCTAGGTTGACACACCTTTGAAGTGCTCCCTTTCACACCCCTTTTTCTAATACCTGACCACTCTTTCAGACCCTCCCCTCTAATAAAACCTTACCACCCTCGAAGGAGCACATCATCTTCAATAACCTCTAATCTGATCCCCACCTTCTTCCTTCCGCCTTCACGCAACCTTCCTGAGCTCCCTCCTTAATCTTCAATGCATAAAAGAAGCTGCAAACTTGTTCTCTGGAGTATTTATCGCATCCTGTTGAGATCCTGCTTCCTGGTGTATCCTCTGTTTGGCTCAAATAAATCTGTATAAAAATTCAGAATAAAATAAAATATCAGCTCTTTAAAAGGAATAAATTGTTCTTATGTTGAGCTATGGCTCTGCTTAATTCATCCTTCAACAAATCAATACCACCTTGTAATTGCTTTTCCTCCTCCTCCAATCAACTTAACCATTGGCATAGTTGCATCCTTAAAAGCAAGGTTTTCTTCTGGCCTAAGGAAGCGAGCTAACTTAAAGCAACCATCCCGTGCCAAGGGATTTACATAGTCTCATTTAATCCTATCCAGGTTCAAGAAACGTAAATAACACACCCCTATTTACCTTTTGAAGAAACACAAAGTTCTCCTTTGTATATTTTTATGTTCTTGAAATATACCGTTTCTTCAACAGAATTAGTTAGCCCAAGTATAGTGTTTATGTGCACAAGTCTGTACAAGACTAAAAGAAATTTAGTTATGTGACTAAATTTCACCAGCGGGTAAAATTTTTCATTTATACATCACTAAATGTTTATTATTTAGTTAATACTACTCTAATTAATTTATTTCAAAACTACTTGTAATTAAAAAGCCCATCTTTAAGTTTCTTCCTAAATATTGACATGTTTTCCTTATAAAGGTATTCATAGTTCACTTTGGGGGACTTGAGAACCTCAGCAACTTGTGGTAAACTGCTGTCTCTATCTGTAACCATATACGTGTCTGAATCTATCTATGCAATATCTGTAAATGTCTGTGTACCCGTATTTATGTTTCTATGTATTTATCTATCTCAATGACTTGAATTAGAATAATTTCATCCTATGAAATTACCTATATCTATCTAGATTATATACTGCATATTAAAATAAAACATGCACATTCACATAACATGTGTCTATACTGTTTCTGATCGTTGATCTATACTTTATCTAAACAGTACTTCATAAAATACTAGTCAGCATGTCTAATTTCTCTCCTGGTATTTTCATCTTCTGTGGCCTTATTCTGGGCCCCTTACTTTAAAAAAGTATGGTTATGTTATTCAAATTGATTAATTCCTTGTATCAGGAATAAAATCAAATCGGCAAAAATTCTCAACCTCCTGAATAGGCTCAAATTTCAAATTTTAAAGTACACAGTATTAAAAACTGGAGTTATGCAGGTCTTGTTGTATATCCTAATTTATTACAACATGAAGCCTTAAAATATAGACCCTAAGAAAGTTATTTTTCCCCTGATGTGTTAGTCTGAACATTGCCTGCTGTGGTTTCTTGTTAATCAGTTAGAATTTTTTCAGTTCTCTACTTTGGCTTTTAACTAATGACAAAACATTCCAGCTAATACCTACCTCAAATTCCTCAACCTCCACACTTCAATATTCTAATATTAATTTCTATGTCATAGTGTTATATATTCCATTAACAGTGCACCACTGGGCAAGGGCTGTTATGTTTACATGTGGCTGGCCATCCTCTGACTATGCTGTATTTAAATGTTTACATATCTGGCCATCCCATTAAACCACGAGTTTCTCAAGGGTAAGGGTCATGTTCTGTTTATCTCTATGTCCTCAGGACCAAATATGATGATACAGAGCAGATGCCAAGTTGGTTGAGAGAACTTATATAAAGAAAAAGGCCAATAACCATGAAGAAGTAACCTGTTTCCAAGTCCACCACGAAATTCTATAACTTAGAGCAAGTCAGTTGTAGGCTCTATGCTCTATTCCCTCAACTAGAAAGGAGATCAAGATACTAGATACTACCTGTATCCCTTTTCTTTAAAAATCTCCTGCATCGTATTTCACAGAACTAGAACAAATATTCCAAAAACTTATATGGAGCCACAAAGGACCCAGAATAGCCACAGTAATCTTGAGAAAGAACAAAGTTGGAGGGATCATTCTACCTGATATCAAACTATATTACAGGGCCATAGTTATCAAAACAGCATGGTATTGGCACAAGAATAGATATATAGATGAATGGAACAAAATAGAGAGCCCAGACATAAACCCACACCTTTATGACCAATTAATATTTGACAAAGGAGGTAAGAACATACAATGGGTAAAGATAGTCTATTCAATAAATGCTGCTGGGAAAATTGGACAGTTATGTGTAAGAAAATAAAACTAGACCACATTCTTACACTATACACAAGAATAAACTGAAAATGGATTAAATGCTTAAATGTTAGACTTGAAACCATAAAAATCTTAGAAGAAAACATAGGCAATAAAATCTCGGACATTTCTTGTAGAAACATTTTTCTGATATGTCTCCTAGGGCAAGGGAAACAAAAGAAAAAAATAAACAAATGGGACTATATCAAACTAAAAGTTTTTGCACAGCAAAGGAAACCGTCAACAAAATGAAGACAGCCCACTGAATGGGAGAACATATTTGGCAATAAGACATCTGATAGGGAGTTAATATCTAAAATTTATTTTTAAAAACTTATAAAACTCAACACCAAAAACCAGACAATCCAATTTAAAAATGGGCAAAGGACCTGAATAGACACTTCTCCAAAGAAGACATACAAATGGCTAAGAGACATTATGAAAAGATGCTAAATGTCACTAATCATCAGAGAAATGCAAATTAAAACCACAATGAGATATCACCTCACACCTGTGAGAATGGCTCCATCAACAAATCAACAAACAACAAGAATTGGAGAGAATGTGGAGAAAGAGGAACCCTCGTGCACTGTTGGTGGGCATGCAGATTGGAGCAGGCACTGTGGAAAGCAGTACGGAGTTACCTCAAAAAATTAAAAATAGAACTGCAACTCCAAGAAATATATCCAAAGAAATGCAAAACACTAATTCAAAAGAATATATGTACCCCAGTGTTCATTGCAGCATTATTTACAGTAGCCGAGACTTGGAAGCAGCCCAAGTGCCCATCTGTAGATGAGTGGGTAAAAAAGCTGTGGGACATTCACACCATGGAGTACTACTGGGCTGTAAAGAAGAAGGAAGTCTTACCTTTTGCGACAGCATGAGTGGACCTCAAGAGTATGATGCTAAGTGAAATAAGCCAGGCAGAGAAAGACAAATACTATATAATTTCACTTATATGTGGAATGTAATGAACGAAATAAACTAACAAAGAAAATAGAAACTAACTCATATATATAAAGAACAGGTTGACAGCTGTCAGAAGGAAGGGTGGTTGGAGTTGGGTGAAAAAGGTGAAGGGATTAAGCAAAGAAAAGAAAACTCATTGACACAGATAGCAACATCGTGATTACCAGGGGAAAAGGGGGGTGGGGAGGTAGGAGAGGGTAAAGGGGGGACAAATGGTGATGGAAGGAGGCTTGACTTGGGGTAGTGAACACACAGTACAATATGCAGATGATGTAGTATAGAAATGTACACCTGAAACCTATATAATTTTATTAACTAATGTCACTCCAATAAATTTAATATAAATTAAAAAATATCTCCTACAATATTGAGCTCTGCAGGTGTTCAATGAACATTTCTTGATGGATACATGATTACTTTTGCCTTCAAATTTCTCTTGGGTAGGGAAACCATTGTCTAGAAATTATCCCTGATTGACACCCATATTTACAATGTCACCCATTAACAGAATGTCATCCTTGAGCAGAATAGGATACATTTTCTGACTTCTTGAAATGACAACTGCTGTTTAAATTCTTTAGTTGCTAGAGACAAGGAGATTATGCCAATCTTGCCTTCATAGTGTGCAGCCACTGCAGATGCAAACAGAAATTCTAAGAAAAAAGAGTTTACATAGGATTGCATATGATGCACTATTATTAAAAGGGAACTTCACATAAAATATCTAGTTAAGAAGAAGAATTGTTCCCATTTCTTATTTTGCCAGGATGATATTCAAGTAGTATTCTTATCATCAATTAACATACTCACTGGAGGTAACAAAATTGCCCAATTAGCCAAAAGTATTTGCACCAAACGATAGTTATTCCAAATAAGCTACCCTAAGAAGGACATTTTTCCTGTCTAATTCTTTGAATATTATGCTTGAAATATTGAAAAGTAACACATTTCTGTCTCATGCTTATGGGTACTTTAGCAAAAAGAAGTCAACAACTCTTTTCAATTGTACCCATGCCTATTTCGACAGAATGTCATAGAGAAAACATCTTGCTTGATGAAGTAAACACTCTGCTCTAGAGACCTTCCTACATCATTTGTAGTTTCAGAAAGTTTAATTATACTTTCCTTCCAAGACTTACTATATTAAATTTAGTGTCAGATATTTTTCCATAATTAACTCCAAATTTTAGGACTTATAGATTCAGCTTGAGAAGTATCTTAGATTGGGAATTTTCAGCTTAATATATTTCAGCATGTTTATCTCAACTTAGCATGTAGATACTTTTATTACATGTTAAAATAATAAATAATGAAAAAAGGAATAATTTATAAACCCTTGTGAGCAAGAGGTAGAATTTGTTATTCTGGATGTTATGTAGATGATATAAAATCTTAGAATTGTTTTCATTTCCAAGGTAGTCGTCAGAGAGTATGCAATTCCATCTTACCGTAGCACATGACATAGTGTTTTGAAATCAGTCAGCTAATGCTACAGTAACTTTGCATAACCAATTATTCCAAATTCAGTGGCTTAAAACAGTTAAGTATTTGACCTCACTCACTTGACTTTGAATCAACTTCGGTTTGAATGATCTCAACTGGACTCGCTGGACTCTGCTCAATCTACAGGTGAAATTTAACTGCAAGTAATAAGTTAGACTGAAGTTTGCTCCACTTGACTTTTAACCTCTGTCAAGAACTATGTGCCTGAGAGTTTGTCTTACTTGTAATCTAACAAAGTACTTGCTGCAGAAGACTTGAGACTTCTTGGGTAGTGACAGGACCTTATTATTCATTATCACTGCTATTATTATTTTATTGTATTTATTTTTATTGTTCGTACCACAGCAGACAGCATGAGATTCATGTTTTCCTTGTTTCCTTTTGACCCCTAAACTATATGAGGATAACGTGGAGGCAGGTCCAGCTGGATACTATGCACCTACTGGGTGTTCGGACAGTTGAGGAACTCTGAGTTTAGGAAATCAATATTTTAAAAAGAGACTCCTAGTAAACTTGTCCAGCCATCGCCTGGAAGGAGACATTATCTTTATTGTTTTGGTCAGGAGTCATCTCTATGCTTCAGAGGCAAATACAATCTCTAACTTCCAAAGCTGTTTGCTCTGCAGACATCCAGGAAAAGATGTTCCAGGACAAAGCTGTTAATGCCTTTTTCTCAGAAAATATGCAGAAATGCAGGGAAGTCATGAAAATTTGTTTCCAAATATCCTCATTGGACCAATGCCTACCCAGGGTGCGTTCTCATGTTAAATGGCATATACACATCTGCTAACATTCCAATGGGTAAAGTAAGTCACACTACAAAGCCCAAAGTTAGGGTGGCAGGGAAGTATATGTCACACCAAGTGAAAGGGAGAGAAGAACTTTATTTCTCATAGAATATAGAAATGACTTAACTTCTCCTTTGAGTTACTGCTAATTGTGGATCCAGTCTATGTTTTATTTTCCATGCACTGCCACATTATTTCAGTAGGTAACCAGTTTGTTTTGGTTTTCTTTAGTGAATGAATATATCAGATGTTTGATTTAATTAACTTAGCTTTAGAGATTATCTAGCATATATACATACATATATATATAATAATTACTACTTCAATTGCTATATGGTACTCAAATGATATTGTAAGAACATAGCTCCTAGATCTAAACTGTCACTGTTTTAGTCCCAAGGTTTCCACTTACATGGGCAAGTTTTTCAGCCTTGTTGTACCTCAATTTCTTTATCAGTAAAAGGGGTCTAGATGTAGCATAAATCTCATGGAGTAGTTTTGAGCATCAATTGAGTTAATTCATGAAAAGCACTTAGAATGGGTTTAAAGCATATCAAGCGGTATGACTATTGGGTATCGTCATTACTAGGCATCTAGTTAGGAAATTAACATGAATTTATTCTAATTCTAATAACCTATGAGTGTATATTATTCCCCTATTTTACATATAAAGTCATCAACTACTAAATTAAATATTTAGAAATTAACTAAAATTTATATCTCCTTCCAGCACCAAGAAACTATTTCATGTAAGCTACTACTATCATATCTGTACTAAATAGATGTTCAAAGGTGAATTTTGAATATTGGTAAGTGGGAGCTAAATAAGCTTTCAATATTTGGACTGTACCTCAAAATTTTTAAATATTCTTAGAAAATTATTGGGTTCTTTGTCCTCTCGAAGGAGAAATTTCTAGTGGTAATAAAGACAGTAATAATTATAATAATAAATGCTATCATTTTACCAAATGATCTCACTTATATGTGGAATATAATAAACAAAATAAACTGATGAACAAAGTGCACCCAGAGACATAGAAGCATGAAACAGACTGAGGGATCTCAGAGGGAAGGTGGGGAGCGGGGTGTGGGTGGGGAGAGATTAATCAGGGAACTTGTATGTTTATGTGCATGGCCCATGGATGTGGACATTGGTGTGGGGAGGGCCTGGGG
>NW_015504816.1:145646-156916 GCF_001595765.1 Miniopterus natalensis
TTTTTTTGCTTAAACAATGCATATTTATTTCTCACAGCTCTACAGGCTGGGAAGGCCAAGATCAAGGTGCTGGCAGATTTTCTGTCTGTGAGAGCTTGCTTCCTGCTTCACAGATGGCATCTTTTTGCTGTGTCCCATGTGGTGGAAGGAGCAAGAGAGCTCTCTGGGGCTTTTTGAAAAATACTATTTTTCAATTACAGTTCACATTCAATATTATTTTGTATTGGTCTCAGGTGTGCAGCCTAGTAGTTAGACAATCGTAGGCTTTACAAAGTGTTCTCTCCAATATTTCCGGTGCCCACCTGGCACCACATATAGTTAATACAATATTATTGATTTTATTCTCTATTCTGTACTTTACACCCCTGTAACTATTTTATAACTACCAATTTGTGGGCTATCTTTTACAGTTTTCGAAGTACTTTAAAATGGATTCTAATTTTGGTAATATGGTAATCATCAAGAAAATAGTTTGTTTCAGTGCATTGTAGTGCTAGTTTTCCAAGTGGCTATGCAGGAATGTTTCTTGTTAGTGGGAAAGCCTGTCAAAATTGCAGAATAAAGGCTGCTGAGTGTGGGCTACTACTGAATGACTCAGTTTTAAAATCTGTAATGTTGTTTTTTCCTACTCAGCATATAAACAGATCATAACTTTCCCTCTAGGATCCCTGTGCTCTTTCTATTGACCATAATAAATCTTGTTTGCCCAGTACACTTTTGTGCATCTTTTTAAATGTTAACCTGCATTTTATTAGGCCATTCATGTATCTATCTTGCACTCAGTTAATTAATTAGTGCTTAAGATGGTGAACCTCTGTCCCATCAAGTAAGAAGCTCACAGTCTTCTTTTTCTTCTCTCCCCCCCCCAAAAAAAATTGTCTTTTTTATATTTACCTCTTGAGTCAGATCACGGAGGTGAATGTTTAGGAGTCTATGCATGCTGGAAACAAGCAGAGCATGTGCTTTGGCTGAACCTGGAGAGCAAGGAAAGAGTTCCAATAATGTGCTGCCATCTGGCACATAACATCAACTACACTGGTGCTCGAATGAAGTCAGATTTCCTACTTCAGCTTCTCAGAACATGCCCATGATTATATAACCTTGGACATTTTTGGTTAGCTAAACTGAGGCCGCCATCTGGGCAGATGTTGGGCAGGAAAATTAGCATAGCTATGGAAGTTTTTAAAAACACCTTTGCCTGTTATTTTAAAAGTTATTCCTGTATATATTCTCAAAAATTAGAAAATACAGAAAAGGTTGAAAAAAGTGGTGAGATCACTCATAATATCACATCCAGAAATAGGCACAGTTAACATTTTAAAGTTTATTCTTCCAGGCTTTTGTATATGTCTTTATATGCAAATAGATAGGCATGTATATGTGGATGTAAATACATATAGGTATATATACATAGATATGGGTGCAGACTGGTATCGATTCTATTTAAAATTGGCATACCATCATATTCATTCTGTTTAATACTTACATTTTCTTGTAATAATATATGATTCTTTCTATGTCATCATCTTTTGAAATGGCTGCTTAATGTGCTCTTGTATGAATATAGCATAATTTACTTAATCAATTTGCTTATAACTAGCTGCTATAAAAATCAAACCTCTAAATTTTAGTGATTTAACTCAATAAGACTTTATTTGTCTTATGTCTCTGGTTAATGGAAGGCTTTTTGAACTTGGTGACCCCAGCCCCTACTATCTTCTGACTCTGCTCCCCTTTAGAGTTTTTCAGTCTGCTGCATGGGAACAGAGCATGAGAGATCTCCCTTGGGAGCCTTTTACTGATCAGACCTAGAAATAGCATTTGTAATTTCATTTTATAGCTAAAACCTTTTCACAATGGAAGAGAAAGATCAAATCTGTAGAGATCAAATCTCTGTAGAGACCACAAAACTGTTTATATTTTGTCACTAAAATAAATACCACCATGAAAAAACCTGTAATCTACTGTAGTGCTTTAAATTGTTCTTTTATTTATAATATAGTTTGCTTACTATATCGCTGCTTTGTAATTTTGGTCATTATGTTTTTCTTTTAAATTTATCTTTATTGTTGAAAGTGTTACAGATGTCCCCCTTTTCCCCCCCATTGATCCCCTCCACCTGGCATCCACCTCTGCCTCCCCCAGGCCTTCACTGCACCATTGTCCGTGTCCATAGGTCATGCATATGTGCATCTAAGTTCTCTGATTAATCTACCTCCCTCCCCACCCCGCCTTCCCCCTGAAATTCGTCCTACTGCCCCATGCTTCTGTGTCTCTGTATTTGTTTTGTTCATCAGTTTATTTTGCTCATTAGATTCCACATATGGGTGAGATCATGTGGTACTTGTTTTTCTCTGACTGGATTATTTCATGTAGCATAATCCTCTCCAGGTCCCTCCATGCTGTCAGAATGGCTCCATCAACAAATCATCAAATGACATGTGCTGGCGAGGGTGTGGGGAAAGGGGACCCTAGTGCACTGCTGGAGGGAATGCAGACTGGGGCAGCCACTGTGGAAAGCAGTATGGAGTTTCCTCAAAAAACTAAAAATTGACCTGCCTTCTGACCCAGTGATCCCACTTCTAGGAATATATCCTAAGAAACCCCAAACACCAATCACAAAGAACTTATGCCCCCCTATGTTCATAGCAGCGCAGTTTACAATAGCTGAGATCTAGAAACAGCCCAAGTGCCCATGAGTAGATGAGTGGATAAAAAAGCTGTGGGACATTCACACCATGGAGTACTATGCGGCTGTGAAGAAGAAGAATCTTGTACCCTTTGGGTCATTATGTTTTTTAATCAATAAAAATAATTCCACTTGATAATTTTACTTAAATTTAACTTCTGACATGAATTTTAGCATATTTCCTTTGCATTGTAGTAAAATTATAATAAATGTTTATGATAATTCAAACAATAAAGCTATATATATATTACAAATTGTCTCCTTAATTCTGTCACTCATGTATCAAAGATAGTCAATATTCATAACTTATTCTATTTCCTAGTATACTTTTTCTATTATATTAAGCATATAAATGTTAAAAGTTTCATTTCTTTATTAAAATTATATCCTACTTGGTAGTCTACAGAGTTTTTCTTTGCTTAATAAGAAAGTAAATAACATTTCTACCCAGAATTTCTAGGTTTAATTCACTTTAAAAAAAAAAAAAATGTCCTTATTGATTTCAGAGAGAGGAAGGGAGAGGGAGAGAGAGAAACATCAGTGATGAGTGAGTCATTGACCGGCTGCCTCCCGCACGCCCCCTGCTGGGGATCGAGCCCGCAACCCGGGCCTGTGCCCTGACCGGGAATCGAACCTCGATCTCCTGGATCCTAGGTCGATGCTCAACCACTGAGCCACGCCAGGCCAGGCTAATTCACTTTTAAATAGTGACCACCAAGACTTTATGATAATTTTTTGTCTCTCAAAATCATTGAAAAAATTTGGAGGAGATCCTTACTAATTAGCATAAAATGATATATCTTTGTTTTTGTTTTCTTGCTTATTTGGGAAATTAAGTAATTGGTGGGAGCATGATTTAATTTTTCTCTCCTGCTTATATCATTTGATCACTTCTTTCTTTTTTTTTTTTTTTTTTGCTCATTTGTATGTATTTTTATATAATCTGGATTATATTTTTTGCTTTATACGTTTTGCACATATCTCTTCTTATCTGTCACATGTCTTTGATGTTGTAGAATTTTGGTCATATAGACATTGTACATTTTGACGCACTTGAATTTATGGAAAATGCCCTATGGTTTTTGCTTTTTCATTCTTCTGACAGGTTTTGATGTTAATATAGTTACATTTCTCTATCTTCATGAGTTGTGATTCTTTTGTGTTTAATAAATATTTTCCCAACCCTAAAGGCATGAAATTATTTTACTTTTTTATAATAGTTTTATTTCACATTTAGTTCATTAATCTCTCTGAAATTTATGGAGAACCAGTTGTCCTAGTGTGATTGATTGGATAATCCATTCTTCTTTATTGATGTATTTTTCAATACATAGCAAGAGTCCCAGATATGCTTGAGACTCTTTCTGAACATCTTATTATGTTTCATTGATTTATTTGTTTCTCTTTGCCAATAACACCTGTTTGGGTTATTATTTGATAATTAGTAAGGTAAAAATCTGCCTCCTTGTTCTTCTTTAGAGTTGTTTCGTCTCTTTTAAGATCCTCTCTATTTTCCATCTTAGTTTTTGAATGAATTTTATAGTTCAACAAAAATATCCTCTTTGCATTTTTATTGCAATAATATTTAATTTAAAGAGACTATTTTGAAGTAGAATTGACACTTGAAAATATTGTTTCCTTATTTGTTTTCTTATCTTACTAAATACTTCTATTTGATGTAGCTTTGTTTTTCCTCTGGAATGTAGGGAAATATGGAATAGAGAGACAAACATTTGTCTTGAAACTAGATTTTAAAAAAAGTAAAATCCATTGTACTTTAATCATATAGCTTTTTTGTCACAGGATAACATATTCTATAAAAAACACTGTGCCACTGTTCGTGAGTATGAGGTTGAATCATGGACAAGTGTGTTCCACTTGTGTTCCATACTGCCCACTCCAGATGCAGTCGGCCTCAGTGAGGTCTAATGTCTCACAGGCAACCTGAAACTTCTAAAGATGTGCCTGTACCTCATGTCCTTCCAGGCCATATCCTAGAACCCTGCCATGTGAACAGAGAAATCTACTACCCGAGGTGTCAAAATTCTTATTTTTGCAGCAAAACACTGTAGCTCCCTAACCTCCTTTTTATAATGCAAATACCTCCAGGGTGACTAATCTTTGATGCTTTTTCAAAATCACTGTCTACAACAATCCCAGAACGTCAGACACATGAAAAGAGACAAAATGAGAGAATTCTTACAAAGCAAGCTTAGCCCTTTCGCATATTTGTGTGCTCACCATACCTCGGCCTGCTGCTGTAGATGAAGCTCTGGGTAGCCAGGCCGTGTCTCTGCATCCGCAGCTTTGCCAAGCACGGTGAGCTGAGGGGTGTGGGAGAGCCTCAAGCTTGGGAGGAAAGAAGGTGGAAGACGTTCCCAGGACGCTCTTCTCACCCAGACCTGCAGAAACATGCCTCCTGCACGTATTAAAAGCTTACACCCCACTTCCTTAGCATTGACACTCGAGAAGTATTTAAAATGACAAACAGGGCATCCGAGTAGGCAGAACACCACGTCCACAATGTGAATTTGGACGTGACCCTGGCCTTAAACCTTCTACTCTTGGAAACACGTGCTGCAAATTTTAATCTCCACATATCGTCAGGATTGATTTCTGAGGCTGGCACAAAATCCATTTGTGACTTAGGTGAGCTGGAGGGAAATGGAGCAGTTATATTGTCCTTTCAGCAAGTGAGTGAGGGAGCTTCCCCCCGCCCACTGCCAGGCTCACGATGAAGCTTGCTGGGTCCCCCCTAAGCAGAGTCAGTGACCGGGAGAGAGGACCCTGAAACCTGGGCAGCAGCTCCTCAGCTTCATAAGGGTGACGTCCCACCAGCAGGCAGTGTCACCTGCGCACCTGTAGCATGGCATCGGGGGACATCCTGTTATTTCAGTCCTCTCACTTCTGCTGTGTGTTTACTTTTCATAGGCACTTCATGACATTGCAAAATGGGTTTATATAAACTGTAAGAGTTATTTAAAACATACATCCATTTTAAAACTTGTTTTAATATATTTTTTTGTTTGTTTCCAAAGAGACAAGTGAAGGACACAGCTCCACTAGGAAGATTTAATTTAATCTTTTTGGGGGCAACAGTGAAGAAACTGTCTTTTCCTGGCTCACAGGCACAGTTTTCCTGGACAACTCAGGTCGGGGAGAGAGAAAAGGCCCCAGGAATGTTGGTAAAGTGCAGGACCTGTAGCAGTGTCCTGCTGGTCTCCCTGCAGGGCCCTTGTTTATTTTCTGTGACTCTCTTGGCAGAGGCCCTGGACACCTTTCCCTTCTTTCTTTACAACCCCTTATAGATCCCTGAATTTTGTTTTTCTCCCTGCTTCCTCAGAAAGAATGAGTCGATGCTTCCTGTCTGGTCATAAGCTATGTGCTAGGGAAGCCCTGTGTGGGAGATAAAGAGGGGCCGCTGCAGGGCCACAGATACTGGAAATCAAATTTCCCCAGCTTCTTTGTTGTTACAGTGAATTAGGTTGTAATTTACCATGCCTCGGGCACTTTGCTCTGCCCTAGATAACACATCATTTGAAATTTTTATCTTCCAGGGTAATTTCACGTGATTTTAGAGACGCGAGTTAATTCAGAGGAGTTGAGTGTTACTAAATGATAAGAAGAGCGTCACAAGCAAGGAGGGCTGTTTAGCATGCCCAGGCCTCATGCTGTGCACTGAATGTGCGTTAGACAGTCTCACCTCCACACGATACTGTGAGGAGATTTATGACTGCCATCCCCAAATGACAAGTGTACAGACTGAAGGGCATGGATGCTATGAAACTTACCCAAGGTCACACGGCTGGAGAGTTGGGGCCAGAATTGGAATGCGAGGATATGACTCCAGAGACTGTTTCTAACCTCATGTGTACATCTCAGGGTACAGTGACCACGTGTGTTTGTCTTACAAACTGTCATAGAACCTGTCACAGATTTCTAATACTTCAGGGTGAACTGAAGTATTTAGGGAGTGAATTGACCCTTTCCTTCAACTGACCTTTCTTAGGGATACTCTGTGCCAGGCCTTGCTCCAAGAACAGGAGATACAGCCACAGACAACACAGAGAAAGACTCTTCAGCCTTAGAGATTATATCCTTGTGGGTAGAAGGAGAAGTGATAAGTCCCCCAGTTTGCCTGGTGTTTCCCCGGCACACTAGTGAATTGTTTTCGTGAGTCAATGAATGATTTGAATACTGCACATTTAAGCTGCAAGAATCAGTGCTTTAATCATTAATTTTCATTGTCATTGGGACAAGAACCGTGTCTTATTCATGTGGACTCCCCCCCACCCCAAATGAGCACAGGACCCTGAAATCTAGCCTCTGGTAGTTCCTCAAAAATTGTTCTTTTAATGACAAATTATTACAGAGTTTAAAATTATGCATGTTATTTATTTTTTAAATATTTTTTAATTGATTTCAGAGAGAGGAAGAGAGAGAGAGAAACATCAGTGATGACAGAGTCATTGATCAGTTGCCTTCTGTATTCCTCCCCCACTGGGGATGGAGCCTGAAACCCAGGCTTGCGCCCTGATGGGGAATCAAACCAAGATCTCCTGGTTCATGGGTTGGTGTTCAACCACTGGGTTGCATGTTATTTTTTTTGATTTTTAAAGAAAAAGTCGCAAGTTGTTCTTGTGGGTAATAGAAACTAAGTCTGATTCTTAATAATGGACCATGTGTTTTCGAGTTGTTTTATAGCCAGCCTTGATCAGAAATGTAGAATTTCAAGGCAGTGCAATGTAGAAACAAATGCTGTACTAACAGAGGTCTCCAAATCCTTTCTATTAACTAAAATATTCTAGGTGTCCATCAATAGATGAATGGATAAAGGAGCTTTGGTACATACATGCAGAGGAATATCACTCAGCTGTAAAAAGAATGAAACCTTGCCATTTGCAACAACACGGATGAACATAGAGAGTATTATGTTAAGTGAAGTAAGTTGGACGGAGAAAGACAAATACCATATGATTTCATTTATATGTGGAATCTGAAAAAACAGACAAAACAGGAACAAATTCACAGATACAGAGAACAAACAAATTGATGGTTACCAGAAAGGAGGGGTGTGCATGGTTTGGCAGAAAAGGAGATGAATTAAGAAGCACAAACTACCAATTATAAAATTAATCACAGGGATGAAATGTACAGCACAGGGAACAGAGTTAACAAGTAAGTAATACTATGTATGATGACAGACGGGTACCAGATTTACTGTGTTGACCACTTAGTAAGGTATATAAATGTTGAATCACCATGTTATACACCTGAAACCAATACAATGTTGTGTGTTATACGTTAACTATAATTTTAAAAAGATAAGTGAGGTTTTGTTGGAAATCTAATGGAGGCTGTGGATTTCTTGAGTTGATTCTTCTATGTTTGTTACTTATTCTTTCCTTTGTCTTAAAACATGACAGGTTTAATTACCACACATATTGATTTGGTAAATCTATAATAGGCTATAGAAATATTCGAATCTTCTCTCTCTAGGTCACTGCCTTCGATGTCAGGCTGCAAGTTTCTGTGATGGCTCCTCTAGTGTTATTTCTCAGAGGTTCTCAATAGTCTTTGAGAATGTAATCGTGGGACTCATTCCAGGCCTTCATGTCACAAAATGTCCTGACAGAGATGACACTGACTGGCCGACTTGTTTGCAGCTGGAAATAAGGACCAGAACGAGAAGCCCTGGGATTGAAGGATTCTGCTTGATACTGGCCTGTGTGAGGAGAAGAGTGTGACATATGTACTCCCTTTAAAAGGAAAGTGTTCTGCCCTGCTGCTTTTCCCATATGAAACTCCTCCTCAAACTGACAATATTTTTATCAGGAGAAGAAAGTTGTTTTCTTTAAGGAAACATCAGAGCTCTTATTCCAGAAGCTTTCTAGAAACTCAGCATGGCTAGGTGCATGGGTTTGTAGGTAGGACCCCTTAGCCTAAAGTCCTGAAGTGGATTCCCTCTTAGCTCACACCAACATCTGTCAGCGCCTGTTCTGATTTGATTCCTGGTCCTGTGTGGCTAGTGTTGGATCTTCACATTATCTTCTCCACAGTTACATGGTCTCTTTCTCTCTATCTACCTTTACACTCCTGGTGCCCCAAATAAATGAGAGGCTGCCTGTCTTCCAGTTTAACGTTTGTGGTTCCTTGTGCTACATAATGGTGGTAACTGTAGGAATTAAAATGGGAGATTCACGAGGCATCCTGTGTTCAATAAACTTGTGCTCTTATTTCTTCCTGTGATACCCCCAAAACAATAGACTCAGTAAGATTAAATAATTGTATTTCCTCCTAAACAACTCATCCTTTGCATTCTCTGATTTGGTTAGTGGAAATTTTTTCCCTTCAGGTGTCAGTTTCCAACCATGGCCAACTTTGAATATCTCTGCTCCCTTGCTTACAAAGTGTCCTTCATAAAACCTCTACAATGTCTTCCAGGATTATCCCTCATTACTTAAAGGTAAATCTCCCTTGCTGGACTTGAGATTTCAAAGACAGACCATTACTTATGTGCTTCACTGTTTCCAGATCCCAGACCAATGTCTGTGAACTAATAAATTCTCAATATATGACTTGTTCAATGAAGTTTCCTAGTCCCTCTGCTGCTGCTAGTCTCTCCTCCTATGCATCTTCATTCATACCATTATGTTACAATTCTTAAAACAGAGCTCAAGTCACAAAACTCTGCTGGTTAAAAGCACTCATTGGCATTATTCTGTTGCTTAAAAGAGTAGGTGTGTACTCCTTAGCCTGATGTTCAAAAGCCTTCTTAATCTGCATGACTTCCTAAATCTTTCCCAAATCACTACTCCAACTCAACTCCATTACTTGCTTTTCTCCTATATCAGTGTCTCACCTGTGCTTTGCTCGTGATATTTCCTTCATTTCAAATAGTTCCCAGTTTTCTTTTTCTTCAAGTCCCATCTTGATGACTTCTACAATATAGTTATTGCACTCCTCCAATTCACAGTCATCCAACAGGCCTTTAGGTCATTCCTAACATGTCCCAGACATTGTGGGTAGCAGAGGACATGCATAAATAGAAGATAGCCTTGTGCCCTAAAGGAACCCAATCCTAGGGGATAAACAGATGTGGGAACTCTTAGATTATGGTGAAGGTGCATGTGGTACTCTGGGATCTCAAGGGGATACACACCTACCCCAGCAAGGGAGACCCCAGGCAGTGTTAGGAAATGCACCTTGCTGAGGCTGTAATATATGGGTTGAGTTTCAAAAATTAACTAAGAGTTACCTAGAAAAACGAGTGAAGTACGAACACTGTAAGCAGACAGAGCGGGCAGCAGTGAGCTTTGGGGATTCTAGCCTGGGCGGCACAACTGAATCTGTGCACGGAATTCCCACAACTTGATGCCTAGGGACTCCCATGGAATCACATCTCTTAGGGACACTGCCTGTTGCCCTACATTACAGTCATTAACATGCTAGTCTGATCTTCATTATCAGACAAGAAAATGATAACTATGCCTGATTCATCTTTTTTTTAATCCCTAAAAGAGCCTTTAAAAACATCTTCCATTTACACAGTACATGTTTGATACATGTGTGTTGAGTGCATGAATAATTTTAGATTGAATTGCCCTGAATTTTCTCTTCAGGAATACTGAGCACTTGGACTCTTAGTATTTGGTTCATTACTTTGAATGAGGACCTCTCCTAGCATTATCTTCCTTTTATTTTATCTACAAGAGGAAAGCTGAGAAGCTGTTTAAATTTAAAAGAAAAAATCATTAAGACTCTGTTAATCATCAAGACATATTCTTCTGACATTATGACATTATATTCAATATGTTATTGCCCTATGCTGGCAAAGCAAGTGCAAATTCCGTATCTGGTAATGCGACCCCTGCTCAGGCCACCTATAACATTTGGGAGGCTTGTAAATGAGAACAAAGGAAGACTGCGTACCCTAAATCTATGTGTTTGAAAGTTATAAATAACACTAAGAAAGCGTTAAGTAAAATGTGTTCTATGCTCCTACCGTTACAAGGTGTCTGCCTAATTTTCTGGAAGGGCAGGTTCAGATTCTGAACTCTCAGACTCTTTGGAGCTCTAGATTTGAAGGTGGCAATACAGAAAAAATCCATCCCTAAGCAGGAGCTAGTGGTTCTGTCCCCTTCTTTTCTCCACCCCTGGCATCCTCCCACACTAGAGAGGTCTTGCATTCATCAGGACACCCCCATATGCAGGGTACAATTTATTTATACTTCTCCATTAATATCTGGCACTTGTTTCCCACTTGGGCCTAGGGGTGTACACACCTGAGGCAGGTCTGCACTAAGCAATATGGACCCAGGAAAAGGTCCACACAGCCCTGGAAGTGGACTCAGGGCCATTTGAGAAGGGAATCCCTGGGGCATGAGGACACAGAGTATGGAAGAGAAGTGGACTGCTAGTTGTCCAAAGGGGAGCCCAGTCAGAGAGGCTAGGAGCGGGTCTCCATTGCCTGGGTCTTAGGCAGTATTTCTGCTTGCTAAGCAACCCCCCACCCCTCAACATATGCTCTCATTCCCATGAAGATATAGTCACCATCATATGTATTTAGTAACTTCATATA
>NW_015504816.1:177598-206118 GCF_001595765.1 Miniopterus natalensis
GTTACTCCCGCCATATGATAGAAATAAGTCCCACTTTATCTCATTGAACAAGATTTCCTGAAATTCCCTTTTCACTTGACAGAAGTAATAAAGAAGGTAAATAGAATGGTTGCTACATGTATTTGACTTACGTTATTTTTTCTAGCTTTAGTGAGGTTTAATTGATAGATATACAACATTGTGTAAATTTAAGGTATACGATGTGATGATTTGATACATGTATATACTGGAACATGATTGCCACCAGTAATTTCAGGTCAGGGAATGTGTGGATCAGTGGCAGCTCTCAGTAAAGCTGCATTGAAAGGTGGTCCAGGGCTGGAGGACCTGGGTGAAGACAGCCCATAGTGGGGAGAGGAAGGGCCATGCCAACTTTTGTCTCTGTGGCTAAGCTTCTCTAGCCAGAGCAGAAAATTTTTCTGCCTTGTCTTTCTACCACAGCTCGTCCTTGGCTATAAAAGGCATTGTGGGAGTGGGTCTTCAGCTCTTGGGGCTAATCTGGTTGTGATTTTAAAAAACAAAGCAACTCCTCAGAGTGAAAAGTTACTGTCTCTAAGAGAATGAACTGGAAAAGCTCCTACCGCCACCCACCCCCGCCATGAAAAATGTTTCCCCGTGAGACAAGGGCTCAGAAATAAGTGCTCCCTCTGGCAGACCCAGCATGGGAAGCTTGCACGTTGGAGAGAACATGGGCTGGGTTTTTCCCACATCCCAGTGACTGGGGACTTTGTGCAGTGCATGAGCTGCACAACTGGTCAAGGTGGCCCTGCTGAACCTGGTTACACTTCTCTAACTTACCTTCCCACTCCACCTCGCAAACTTATTTCCTCTCCTTTCTTCCTTGAGCACAACACCCCTACCTGTTAAATATTATCCAAAGTTTAGAGTTTCTACCCATTAAAAGTGATTTGGCTTATCTTGGTCAATCTGTTTTAACCCTGGCACATTTAAAGTAGCACGGCCGTATACGGAGAGAGACAGCTGGCTAAATAGATGGCTCCGTGGTGAACACAGTACTTCTTTCGAATGTCAGGTCCACAGCCCTGAACTCAAGGTGGCCTCCGCATTCCCAGAGCAGAAGCAGCAGCCAGGAATGGTGTGTGCTCCTGCAAGTCATTCTGCTAACTTCCTGCAGCTTGGCCTGTGGGGATCATTTCCATGGTAAGAGGATAATTCAGCGTTCATAGCCCATTGATTTCCCAGCCATGGCTGCAGAAATGTCAATAAGGTGCCAACTTTGGCAGGGGTTGCTTTGTGATCCATTCTCTTTTCTGCAGAAACTCTGTCAAGGCTGCCAGATAACATAGCCGTGCCAACTTTTAGTCGCTCTAGCCTGGGCTGGATTTGGGTCACTGACTTGATTTCCACATCAGTTACACAATATTCCAAAGTGCAACCATTATGCATATTTCTATCAAGGTATATGTCTGGACAATTACATTGTCTCAAGATTTAGGGCCTCTGCTTTCAGTGTTGAGTGAGATATATTACGAGATACATGACAGGCTCTGAGCAGGATGGCAGGGGAACTGCTTTTCAGCTAACTAGCTCAGTAGCGTCTGGAAGGTCTCCTCAAGCTCTGGAAAGCAGAGCAGTCTGTTGTAGATGGAATATTTTAGGATACTGTGACTGGAAATCATGCTATCTCGAAGGCAAACTTGTAATTCTCCTGGGGCGCTGAAGAACNGTTCTCTTTTCTGCAGAAATTCAATCTGTCAAGGCTGCCAGATAACATAGCCGTGCCAACTTTTAGTCGCTCTAGCCTGGGCTGGATTTGGGTCACTGACTTGATTTCCACATCAGTTACACAATATTCCAAAGTGCAACCATTATGCATATTTCTATCAAGGTATATGTCTGGACAATTACATTGTCTCAAGATTNGTTTCCACATTAGTTACACATTATTCCAAAGTGCAACCATTATGCATATTTCTATCAAGGTTTATATGTTGGACAATTACGTTGTTTGAAGATTCAGGGCCTCTGCTTTCAGTGTTGAGTGAGATATATTATGAGATACATGACAGGTTCTGAGCAGGATGGCGGGAGAACTAGTTTTCCTCTAACTAGCTCAGTAGCATCTGGAAGGTCGCCTCAAGCTCTGGAAAGCAGAGCAGTCTATTGTAGACGGAATATTTTAGGATACTGTGACTGTAAATCATGCTATCTCGAAGGCAAACTTGTAATTCTCCTGGGGCGCTGAAGAACGACCCTATAATTCCTACTGACTTGGGGAGGGAAAGTTGTTACCTGCATCAAAGCCAGCCCTGCCTTCCCCCTAATTGTACAGAGGCGGGAATGCTGAGCCAGTCAGAGCCGGGCATAGGTAGGTGTCTTCCCAGTTACTCCGATGTGCTCATGGGATGGAGCTCTCAGATAAGATCCAAACCCAGCTGACACCTTAACTTTCGACATATGAGACCTTAAGTGTAGAACACAGTTGAACATGTTCCAACTTCTGATCTACAAAACTGTGAACTAATAAGTAGGTGGTGTGTTAAGCTGCTAAACGTCTGGTTATTTGTTAGGCCAGCTATGGAAAGTAAATACACCCTCTCTGTGTGGTCTTCCTTTCCTATTTAGAGACTTTACAGTTGCTTCTACCTGCTCCACAGTAAAACGCAACCCCCCGCCCCCACCTTCTCCAGAGCAGAATTGTACACGGTCATCTCTGGTTTCCAGCCCCACAGTGATCTTGGGGGTATTGGAAATCTTATCTCTCAGCCAGCTGCAAGCTTCATGCAATTCATAAGCATGAGGATTTGTTGGACAACAATGACTTCACAGCAATGTTTTCAGTCTCCTTTTATAAGTGAAGACAAAACCCCTTAGCCTCTAAACTCAAGCATGGAATTTGAAAAATGCTCCAATTCCCCCCAAATATAAGGAGTACTTGTGTGATTTACCACCTAGAATTGAATTGCTTTTGCTCTTCTCTTTACAGTCCTTGACGACTTTTATCTTGTTACTTTTGGCTTGACTATACCATTTTTTTCTATTTTTAAGCATTATCATTTACTGTCTCTTTGGAGCAGAGACATATATCAAAGTGTGAACTCACTGCACCATGTTGATGAGAAATCAAACATTGTTTTATAAAGGATAAGAAACACTCATGTATACCCTCATGGCCAAGGCCAAAGTATATTCTCTTATTCTTGAAACAAAACAAAAACACACACACAGAATTTGGGCTTGAAACTGCGGCTATCTATGTATATATATAATAACATATAACATATAATATAAAATTTCAACACACAGACACATGCATGTATATATGTGCATTTATACAAATACATATATCATTTGAAATTACTTCAATAATGGTATGAATTCAAATGCAGGAGTCCTGATGTATGGCATCCAAGTTAAGTATAGTAATACTAGTAAAAATCCTCAAAAGGGAGTGTCTTGCTATGGGTATTGCTAGTTGGTGTCCTAAAAAGACATCTTTCAAATGAAGAGGAACAAAATATTTTCAAAGGAGTAAAGTTTATTTATATTTTAGGTACTACCAATTCATTTTTTCAAAGACACCTTAATAACAACATTCATTACCAGAAGAACATCTTCATTAAGTATCTTGACTTTTCTATGCTGCAAAATATAATAATGATAACTAAGGGGCCCTGTTCACTAAGAAATAACAAACACCAAGAACATGGTACAAAATCAAGTAGAAATGATGCTAGTTGGTTTCTCATGTACAGATGAAGTGAAAAAGATTTTTTTGTTTGTTTCATGTCATATTTAAGTTATATTATATCTAACTATTATTATTTGACATTTGTAAAAAGAGTAAGTGTTAAAGAGATGGTAAGGATGGAAAAGGATGAGGAAATGATCATGAAAAGATCAGGGAGACTGAGGATCTAGGAAAGACTGAATGATCTCTTGGCCAGAGCAAATCTGTAGGGAGCACTTTGGCACCCTATTAACTAAATGTCATAGCTGTTGAGACTCATGGTTAAACCATTGGAGATGGACATGCTAAAGCATGAATATAAATACCAAGTTCATCAAGGCAGGTGCCTAGACACATAGTGCAAGAGCCGAGATTACTGTCTCTTAAGGCAGTGTTTCTTTCGTTTAAATATTCACAGTTTCAGATGTCGGACTGTATTCCTTGGGAATGTTGAAATCGTAATGTATTTTATTTTTTCTCTTTATGCACACATTTTCAACAATCTGCTGAGCATATCCACACACCTATCCATGAAACCTTTAATTTCCCTTATCCAAGCCAGACCCTACGCCTGTTCCTATTTCTTTTTTCTAAGTAAACATTTTATTATATAACAAGAGTAAAAGTTCTCATAAATTTATATCAACAAAACCTAAACCCATTCAGGCACAGTGAGACAGTTTTGTGATTAACACTACCTTTCACTGTTCAGAAATCTGACTGAAAACTAATAGTTAAATGTGCTGCAAACAGATAGGACCAAGTCTTTCTGTCTATTGTGGCAGCTGAACAAAATGTGAATTATAGAACCGTTTCCCAGGTGGTGACTGAAGCAGAGAAGAAGGGAGGTCACTTAATCTCAGAGAAAAAAATGCAATCTTCCTTCTTTTTCATCAGCCAAATCTAATCAGTAGCCAAAAATGTCCTGCCATTTCTACCAGCCAAGGTACTTCTACAGGGTATATCATATTGTATCTAGTGTTACTATTCTAGTTTAGCATTATTTGGACAATCTTTTAAACCAACCCTGTCCTTTACATACAGTTAGCTAACCCACACTACATGCCACAGATATATAAAAGTCCAAAGTCAGGGAGTGGATTTTCTGGAATGACTGCATAAAAATCTCCCCAAATCTTCTCTCCAGAAACATATAAAACTGAACAAATTTGTCAATAATAACCATAAAAAACCTCCGGAAATTGACAAAGACATACAACAAATTGTGAAGCACAAATTAAAGAAAATCTACTATATTTTGGTAAGAACAAAAAAAATCTGTGGCATTTAATCCAGATGCTGCTTTCATTGAACTCCTGCCTATGATTTATGCAGATCCAGTGGTGATGGACGTGTTGAGCTTCCCTGAAATCAAGGGATCTATGCTTTCTATGATGCTACATGAATTACTTGGGGTTCTGTTTTGTACCTGCTTCCTGAATAATTTGAGGTTTCTTTAACAGGTAATAAAAAAGGAAGGGTAAGCTATAAACTATATAATAGGTATAGGTATACATAATATTTAATAAGCATTTACTATAAGCTAATCCCCAAAATGTATCTCAATTAAAACAGTATCTGGGAGATTCCAAGATGGTGGTGGATTGAGTGGAAGATACACTTGACACTCTCCCAGGACCAAACAGGAATTACAACTAAAATATAGAAAAACCACCCTGAATAATCAATTGCAACTGAAGACTAGCTGGAGAGCACCCTCATAACCAAGGAGGAGAAGTGGAGACCACATAGAGACTGGAAGTGTGGACGCGAGAGGCTGGCTGGGCTCCCACAGGCAGCAACTGAAGGCCCAGAGGGAGATCTCAGCTGTGGGGGGTCCCACTGAGGACTCTGGGGTCTAAACCCTAAGCTTAGCTCCCCAGCCCAGAGCACCAGAACTGAGAAGTGTGCCCACATAACATCTGGCTGTGTAAAGCTGCAGGGTTTCTGTCTGCCAGGGAGAGATGGCTGGAAATGCCAGCACCCTGTTAAAGAGCCAACATACAATCTTTCCTGTGCAGCCACTCATTTGGGGCTCTGGCAGAGGGAAGGCAGAGTGGACTAGAGCACTGTGAAGAGAATCAAGAAAGGATGGCTGGGGGAATAGATCTCAGAAGGCACTCATCTGGACCCCAGGACTTTGTCATTCCCCAGTACTGCAGAGGACATGTTTCTCAGGCAGACATTTATCTTCCAAGCAGCTTTTGCCTGGGGGCAAAGCAATCGCCCTACCCTGCTATAAAACCTCTCCTACTCTGTGGAGTTGCTACAGCCTGAGGCTTCTTAAGAGAATGATAACAATCAGCTGCCCCACCCTGTGGAGTTTCTACAACCCGAGGCTCATTAAGAGGCTGAATAATAGCCTCTGGATGCTTTGAGTCTTTGCCTGATTTGCTTCTGGGCCCAGAACTTGGGAAAGCGGACATTGGTGGACAGGGTGTGGGTGAGTCCTCTCCAAACTCACCCAGACCCAGCAGAGGAAACCAGAAGCTGTGGAGTGTGGAAAACTTCAAACAGGGTACTCAAGGGCAGTCACAAATAGCATCTGACATTGGCCTGCACCAGAGACCATCCAAAAGACTGGGAGTCCTAGGAGATCTACCTAATGCATGGAAACAAATCCAAATAAGCAGCCAAAATGGGGAGACAAAAAAAATAAGCCCCAAATGAAAGAACAAGAGAAGTCTCCAGAAAAAGAGCTAAATGAAACGGAGATAAGCAATCTATCAGATATAGGGTTCAGAATACCGATCGTAAGGATGCTCAACCACATGAAAAAAGATATAGAAACTATGAAGGAAATTAAGAATGATACAGTAGAAATAATAATAATAAAAAAAAACATTGGAAGGAATGAACAGCAGATTAGAGGAAGCTGAGGATCAGATCAGTGAATTAGAAGACAGGGTAAGAAAAAATCATTCGATCAGAGAACCAAAAAGAAAAAACAATTAAGAAACAGGAGGACAGTCTAAGGGAGCTGTGGGACAACATGAAACATAACAATATTCTCACTGTTAGAGTGCCAGAGGAGGTCAAAAATAAGCAAGGGTTAGAGAACCTGTTTGATGAAATAATGGCAGAAAACTTCCCTAACCCGGTCAAGGAAAAAGTCACACAAGTTCAGGAGGCACAGAGAGTCCCAAGCAAGAAGAACCCAAAGAGACCCACCCCCAGGCACTTCATAATTAAAATGGCAAGAATTCAAGACAAAGAGAGAATCTTAAAGGCAGCAAAAGAAAAGCAAGCTGTTATCCACAAAGAAACTTCCATAGGGCTGTCAGCTGATTTCTCATCAGAAACTCTACAGGTTCTCTAACCCACTGATTTTACTGGATAGATCTTCCAGACAAAAAATCAACAAGGAAACAGTGACTCTAAATGACACACTACATCAGATGGATTTAATTGACATTTACAGAACATTCCACTCCAAAGCTGCAGAACATACAATCTCCTCAGGTGCACATGGGACATTCTCAAAGATAGACCACATGTTAGGACACAAAACAGTCTCTACAAGTTCAAGAAGATTGAAGTCATATCAAGCATCTTCTTGGACATTTACATAACGGAATACTATGCAGCTATAAAAACAAAGGATCTCTTACCCTTTGAAACATCATGGTGGGACCTGGAGAGTATTATGTTGAGTGAAATAAGCCAGTCAGAGGATAACAAGTGTCACATGACCTCACTCATGTGTGGAATCTAATGAACAAAATAAACTGATGAACAAAATAGATTCAGAGACATAGAAGCATGGAGCAGACTGACAAATCTCAGAAGAAAAGTGGGGTCAGTGAGTGGGTGGTGAGAGATTAACCTAAGCATTTATATGCATATATTCATAACCCATGGACACAGACAATAGTGGGGTAAAGGCCTGGGGGAAGGGGTACAGGATGGAGGGGATCAGTGCTGTAAAAAAAGGGACATCTGTAATACTTTCAACAATAAAGACAAATTTTAAAAGAAGAGTATCCCACAAGAATTCATTTCTTATTAACATACCCATGCTTACATGTGTTTTAATTTTTTCAAATTTGATTTTGTCCATTTGGGTGCCTTGATTTTTTTTCAAGACTTTAGAGTTTATTTCAAAAAATACTGAAAAGCATCATGTAGGCCTTTGAAACATGTACATTGACTCTTGACTGCCACTGTTTATTCACTTATTTATTCATTTACAAATTATTAATGGACATCTACTGTGTGCTACACACCATTATAGAAGCTGGAAAATATATCAGTGAGGAAAACAAATATTCAAATATTCCTACTTTCATTGATCAAGTAGGAAAGATGGGTAATAAATAAATAAGAGAATGCTATATATGTTAGAAGATTATATGAGCTATTTAAAATTAGAATAGATTAAGTGTTTTTAACATATTGTATATTCAAAAATTTGAGGTATGGGAAGGCCAAAAGACCATCAAATAATTGACACTGAAAAGATAGTTTATTATCCACAGTTTTCTAGAGGTGGGGCATGCAATGCCATGGGGTCCACATGGGGAAACACCAGCGTCAGTCTTTAAGTTGGTTGGTTGTATATGAAAGGTGCATTGGCAAGTCCTTTACTATCTCTAGGAATTGGCTAACCCTTGGAGGGCCTGTCCCTCCATGTCAGCAAAGTCCTGGATATCAAAGCATCAGAATACAGAAAATTTTTTTAAAAAATTATATATATACGTCTGAGGCTGAAAAGAATGCATCTTACTGAGAAGCAAGTTCTGCACTGGGCCATGGGTGCAAAGGTATGCCTGGAGACATAGGTTCTGCACCTACTTGCCTTTCATCTGGGTTCTCTGGCATAGAGCATAACCTTCACACCGTCAGGCACCATTCTTGCCAAGAAGATGGTAAAATGAGTCACAAAGATAATCTGGAGGAAAAGCATTTCAAACAGAAGAAACAGGCAGTGCCAAATCTCTGATGCAGGAGCTCACCTGGAGTGTCTGAAGAGGACATTCATTATAGCTTGACCAAAGTGAACAAAGAGGATAGTAGTAGGAAACTAGGAAATGAGGTTAGAAAGGGGCCGGATTGTATAGGGCCTTGTCAAATATTTTAAATGTTTTAGCTTTTACTCTCAAAGAAATGTGAAATCACTGGCATACTTTATGCAAAGAAGTGGCATGATCCAATAGACTTTCAAGAGGATCATTCTAGCTGCTCTGTTAACACCAGACCCTAGGGCAGCAAGAATGGAGACAGGGAGAAGACTGGAGGAGGCTACCATTGTAATCTGGGAGAGAAATGAGAGTGACTGAGAATTCGCTGGTTATGTTTGAAGTATGTTTGTGGCACAAATTGTGATGATGATTTCACAAGTGTATATTTGCTGAAATTCATTAACTTAAATACATTAAATATGTACAGCTTTTGTATGTCAATAATACCCCAATAAAGTGGTTTTTAAAAAACCATCAGATTCTGGATATATTTTGAATGTAGGGCTAAAGGATTTTCTGACAGATTAGAAATGGGGATGAGAGAATAAGAGGGATTGAGAATAATATCAAGAAATTTGGTCTGAGCAACTGGAAGGATGGAGTTGGCATTGACTGAGACTGGAAAAAGCAAGTGTAAGGGGGAAAATTAGGAGTTGAATTTCAGACATGTTATTTTTTTAAATGTCTATTAGATATCCAGATGGGAATCGTTAAACAGGCAATTGAACATTACGAGTTTAAAGTTCGGGGAAAATGCCCATATACTCCAACTTGAAATTATATCAGTAAAGGGAGGAAGGAAGAGATGAGAAGAGGCCTCAGGCATGATCCTTAGGGCACTCCAATGTTAAAAAAGTCAGGGAGAAGTGGAACAAGTAGCAAAGGGGACTGAGAAGTGGTGGCTGGTGAGAATGAAAACCTGGGGACTATGATGTCTCAAAAGTAGATGAAGAAAGGGTTATGAAAAGGAAGAGATCAGCTATATCAAAATATGCTGACATTTCAAATAAAATGAAGACAAGTACTTAGCCATTGGATATAGCAATAAGGTGAGCAATAGTGACTGGGACGTGCGTTTTTTGATTTGTTGGTTTGTTGACTGGTTTATTTACATAGACTAGAAAAATCATGGATGCATGATAAGCCAAATTTATTCGGTGGGTGTTTGGGTTTAGCTGAAACTTCTAGTTTTTGGAAGTTGGCTGTGTTTTAAGAAAAATTCAGACATTCAATAATATACTACTCTGAAGGTGGCAATATATTCAGTAGCCACATATGTGGTCTGTGTTTTATATCTCGTGTATTAAATATAATACATTAAAGTAAACTCAGCCATGGCAAGCTAAGCCATTTACTGACAGAAGAGCCACTTAAGAGTATTATTATTTGAATTTTTTGAAATCTTTCCTATTTTTGGCCTTTGTAGTATCAAAAGTTGTAAGCAACCCAAGTCCATCAACAGATGAATGGAAAAACAAAATGTATATCCATACAATGAAATTTTAATTAGTCATAAAAGAGGAAGTTCTTACACATGCTGTAGTAGGGATTAACCTTGAAAACATTAGGCTAATTGAAAGAATCCAGACACAAAATGACAAATATTGCATGATAACAATTACAGGAAATATCCAGAATAGACAAATGCAAAGAGATAAAAAGTAGATTAGGGATTATGAGGAGCTGAAGAGAGGGGGAGTAGGGAGTTGTTGCTTAGTGGGTGCAGAGTTTGTTTGGGGTAATGAAATAGTTTTGGAAATAGATACTGATAATAGATGTACAACATGGTGACTATACTTAATGACACTGAATTATATGCTTAAAATTATCTATTGAAGCCCAGTAGTGTATTAGTAGTTTTTTTTAAAGCAGGCTTAAAACATATGAGAATCAAGTTGCTTATGTGAAAACTCCCACTGAGCAAACTATCCCTCAAAATCACCTTCCCATGAGGGTGAAAGAGCCTCCCAGGACATGAACTGGAAATATAAGTCAGCTTTCTAAAGCTTATCTGGTTACTCCCCATGACTTTTCAGTTTATCTTCTATCTTCAAGTGCACAGTTTCATCACAGGAGTCACCTTGGCTTTTGAAACCTTTACATATATCCTTGATGTTTCATGTAAAGCAATCAGTGAAAGAATGTGATATATTATGGGATTCACCTAACTGGTGGTATTCCTATCACCACTTCATCTTTGTCTTCTTCTTAAAAAAATACCCTGGCTCTTGTGGATAAACAGTTAAGGTTTATTTTTTTATAGCCTGGAGGAAATAACAGTAGAAGTGTCAACCTTTGATAAATTCAATGTTATTAAAAGCCCACCAGGAAAAGTGATTTCCTGGGTACATAAAAGAACATTCTGTCCCTTATAATTTATGACTTTTAACATTGAACCTATTTATGTAGAAGCCCCACAAACTTAACTGTGCATCACTCTTATTGCAGATGTCATTAATCACGTAATGAGACAACTTGGAGTTCACCCTGTAGAACAATGTGGCCCTGACGCTGAGGACCAAGTCAGTCTTCCATTTGATGTGAGCAGAAACTCTCTAGGAACCACAGAATAAATGCCAGTTTGATTGGTTCCGTAATGTAATACATTTTCCCTTAACAAAAACCTTCCTTCATAAAGAACCAACCTTTTAAATTCAATAATATCCAGTCTTTTCCCAATTTATTTTTTCTCAAACATATCTGATTTATGGGTCTCAGTCCAACTAGTTACTCCAAAGTCACTGTATCAGGAAAGAAAAAAAATACTGCCATAAAAATACTTGATTCAAGTATTTATTTCATCCTGAATAATATCATTGATAAAAATGGGCATACCTTTATGAGCTGTTTTGTGGTCTTAACATTTGGGAAATTAAATGAAAAGCAAATGTGCCTTCCTAGAGACTTAGTTTATCTGATGCATCTAATTACATTTAGAGACAGAATATACTATTCACTGCATGAAAGTTGACTATGGTACATGTAGTTTTAATAATTAATTACTGGAAATAATTCACTCAGGGTTAATTGTCAAAAACTAAATGTATAATTTTTATATGAGGGAATATAAGTTTCTAAATATTTTATCAGATATTAGGGACCATGACATAGACCATGATATATATTATTAGTAAAATGAGCAGTGATCATAATGGGAAGGGTTTGGATTCTCAATCATTTTATAAAAGAGAAACTATGAGAACTAAGTTAGTATCCTCCATGAAGCACCTCCCGCTGATTACTGATATGTTGGGGGATATGAAGTGTACTCTCCAGTGGGGGCAAGCCTAACTCCAAGTTAGGAAAAAATAAATAGGGTGGGTAGATGCATGTGAGAGTGGGCATAATCAAGTCTTTTATTTTTATTTTTCTGGTTCTGATCAGGAAAAAAAAACCCTCAAATTACATTATGAGATTATTGTTCTAATAATATCTACCTCCTTTCCAAAGGCAAGACGGGATCAGATGATATTGCCTGCTATTCTGACACATAATCCAAAACCTTCTCTATAATTCCAAAGTGGATTAACTAAGGGCTTTGCAGCATTTGAGTGCCCTGGCTTGTGCTCTTATTTCAGCATTCTGACATCCATGGCTCCATTATGACACCCCATAGCCTTAGGATCACTCGCCACTGACCTTGCTTCTGGCAACCACCCAGCTAAGGTACAAATTTGCCTCCATCCAAGAGAGCCCAGGCTCTTCTGCACTTGCATGAGAGAATTGGAGAAGTGGAATGACACAGAGGGTCTTCTTATGTCTTTTCTGAAAAGACTGCATATATTCATTTCGAGATTTACTCCTGTGGCCCAAAGTCAAGACTAAAAGAAATTGACCAAAAGATCCCACACTTTTATAGTATTTTCTGTCCCTCCCCTTCTTTTTTCAGTTTTCTTTTCCAATTTTTGAAATAGGAAATTTCTTGGGAAAAACAGTGCAATTCAGAATTAGAATAGGTGTGAATGCAATTTGCCTATTTGTTTAAAATATTACCCGTTTACCCTGTGAGCCCTCCTTTGGGTTTCAAACTAGCTTAACAACTGGGAAAGACTTACAGGAAGCAGAAATGCTTAGGTAAGATAGATCTACATAATATCTCTTCTTATTTGGTAAGGATTGCCTTGTGCATAAACCTCAAAATGTGTCTAGGTTTTTGAGGGCCACATGACACCACAACAAAGGACTCTTCGATACCATAAAACAAAAACATTTAAAGGCTTTATTATTATTCTTTCATTTGTTATATTGGGCTTATTTACTTTTTAGGTAAGGGTTTGAAATTACTAAGTATATCTGGATTTTCCAGGACAAATATTTATTATAACCTTACAGGGAAACAAGTTTCACTTCTAAAAAGTTATTGCATCTACTGGGGAATTTCCCTGAATGTTGTTATAATAGAGGGCTTTCAGCAAAAAGACACTTGTCTTAGAGGAAAATATTAGGGAGAATATTCTGTCTTGGTGTTTTTACTACATGCAAGTTTAAAGGTTGATCATAAAGATGATCTAAATTTTCTTCAATTTAAGTAACATATGAAGAAGAGTCCTCCTATATGTTATTCCAAATTAGAAATCATTATAATGCCAGATTTTAGTCTTCATTCTAATAATGATAATAATATTTAATATATGACAGACATTTTGCTAAACATTTTCCATGTATAGTACAGATTATTATGGAGTACTTACTATTCTAGATCCATTTTACATCTAAGTACCTTGGATCTTAGAAAGGCTATGTATTTGCCAAAGTCTCACTGGTAGGAAATGACAGGGCAGATCCTTGCTCTTAATTACTGAGTTATATGCTAATCTTCAGGTCATTGAACACCTCTGGGCCTCAACTTCTTCATCTGTAAAATAAGGTAGTTGGACTGAATTGCTTTTTATTCTAATAGGTCATAATTCTGGGATTTTTAGAGGCCATCCAAAAATATGCAGTGCTAAGTACATAGTTTGATTTAAAGATAATTCTGATAACAATTATCAGTTTGATTTACTGATCACTCTGGATTTTTATCAGTATTATTTGCAATACGTTTTAGTCTAAGCATCTCAAAGCTCTCTATAACTTTTTTTGTTAAATACCTATTAGAAGGTTTCGATAAAGGATTTCTGCTCTCCTGACTTTTTACTTATTTATTCATTTTTATCTTTAATGAATTGTCAAGGCCCAGTGGAGAATCAGGCTGCCTCAGCCAGCAGAAATGGATTCATTAATTTATAAAGTAAGCTTAAGTTTCAGAAGTGGATTTTCTAGCTGTGGTCAGGCCCCAAGCATTCTCAGTTCAGCGGTGATCTACCTCTCAATTCAGAACTTTTATTCCTGTCCTATCCCCAGCTCCTACAACTGATCTAAATATTCTCAACTCTGGTAGTATAAGGAAATGGATTCAGACCTCACTTGACTAATCACTATACAAAGGGTTAACCAGGAGCGCCAAAGACAAATGTCAAGTCAAGGCAATAATGAAGAATAAGTAAGGATCAGAATTTAGAATTAAGCAGGGCTGGAGCAGCTAAGCCTCCTTTGAACTCCCTTGTTGCAAAATATATTTAAGATGTGAGTTATGTATAAATCACTATTTCATACAGTATTTTCTAACATCGCATTGCTATATGTTTTTTTGTTTGTCTGTTTGTTTTTTGGTTCTTTTTTGCACAGATCCTGTCTCAGTGCTTGGAGTGTAAGCAATTTGAGCAAAGGCGAAAGAGATCAGCCAGTATTATTGAGCTACTATGTGTTACATATTTAATTTTCCAGATAATGTTGTGAAGAAAGTAATAGTGTACCCATTTGCTCAGTGAGAAAATTATGGCTCACAGAAGTCACAGAAGAACAGAACTTACATTTAAATGCTGTCATTTTGCTATAAAGCCTACTATCTTTCCACTTGGTGCTTCATATCTACTCCTATATATAATCCTTTTTGTTGTTTAGAAAGATTCTAAGCCTATAGCCAAACTATAAATGCAACATTAAAGTTCAAAGTATCTCAAACATTATATAGTCTAATACCTTCTTTTAGCAATGGGGTGTCTGAGGCATGAAGAGGTTATGTGACTTGCTCAGAATAGATATTTAATAAATACTTGTTGCATGACTGGAAAACAGAAAGCAAAAATAAAATGTAGTTTGTCTGCAATGAAACTGAGTCCATGGAATATCATAGCTTAGATGTACCACTGTTGGGAGCAAAAAGTTTATGGGACATAGTTAGATAAAAAAAAATCCTTGGAAATTACTGAATACAAGGATTATTTCAATTTAAATAGTGAAATAAGTGAGTTTTAAAATTTTATTCCCATTCACTTTTAACTACAGGTCAGAGAGCCATAATTAAAGCAGAAGTGCTACACAAATGAAATCAAACATAAATAAATTTTTTTGGCAACTGCAGGAGAGCTAGATGAATATTAAACAGCAGTTTGAGTTTACAGGGATTTCTGTTTTATTAGTATACTTCCAACAAGAGGGCTGAAAACCCTGAGACAAAGCAGGTCCATTTCTATGAAATCCCTGACCTATAAAACAAAATAAAAATAATATTAAATAGTAAGAGTAAAAAGAGTAGACTTATTGCAGACCTAATTTAATCTTTCTCCCTCATTCTGAAAAATAGATAAACAAAACACTCTCATGTTGATCTTTGCTTCATGCACTATGCTGAAGAAAACATAGTTTCCAGGAAAGGTTTGTTTGTTTCTGTGCCCGTTTTTGGTTTCTTTTTGTTTTGTCTTAAATGCAGCCACCGGAGATTTCGTAGCTCAACTAAAATTTTCAATCTGGCTGTTTCCATGAGTGGACGACACAGGATCAAGCCAGGTATTGAAGAGCGCTGACAGCACTCATGTGCTCTCTTCCAAAGAGGCTATTCACAACCCAGCCTCAGAGCTGGGCCAGGAAGGAGTGAAGTATAGAGTCTTGAAATTTCATTTTTCTCATTAACAAAACAAAAAAGTCACATACTACTTTTATTGAAGGACATTTAAAGCACACTGGGGCAAGTCTGTGTGAAGTCTTATCTTGTTAAAATTCATAAGCAGAACTGCAGCGAGAATGTGTAAAATATCAGTTGGGAAAAGGCAAATGTAACCATACTCCTAGGCACAGATCTATGGATTGTGCACAGATCTATGGATCGCACAGATCTAGGAACCCTTGTGTCATTCTACTGGAAGTAAAATGCCTGTCTATTATTGGGAGAACAATGCAGTAACAACATCCCTGAATTAGTAAGAGGGCGTGACTGGGACCACAGGACTGTAGTGTAATGGACCTGCTTTGTCTCAGGCTTTTCAGCCCTCTTGTTGGAAGTGTACTAATAAAACAAAAACATCCTGCACTAAAGTAAAATAAATAAAGATGTATTTAGAATGGAACATTCTTCCTGACTTGCTTTCCAACTTTCCTGCCTGTCTCAAAGAAAAATATTCCTTGGTGGCATCTAACCATGATTAATTTCTCCTAACCAAGGAAATAAAAGAGCAATTCTATGGCTCTCAGACTTGGCAAAGCTGGTCTTGTCCAAAAACTCAAGAGGAAGCTCAGAAAATGTCTCAGTATAACCCAAGGTCCTGGCAGCAACAATTTTCCAACATAAATATCAGTAGGAAATATGGTTTTCTGTTCTGTTCCCTTCTCTAGTCAGGTAGTTTGTTGTCCCAACTAGCAGAATTCTCCTCTGCAGTCATCCCAGCATGGCCATGAAAAGAATATTTCCACTTCTCAATTTTGTATGCATGAGAACAGAAAAGATAACTGATGCTACCAAGTCCCACCTCCACTTCTACCCCACCTGCTTTTATGCCATTTTCATGACCAGAGCAAGGATGATGGGAAAAAACTGGGAACATCATGAATGTAGAGCATTATACTCACAACATTAGGAATTAGATTGCCTCAACTAACTTAATTATGGCATGATATGCAGCACAGGGCATATTGGGGCCCAGCTTAGATAAATGAGTGGATCTTTTACATCTGTAATTGGTCTGTCCATAAGAGTTTTTAGCAATAAAGAACCACAGTGTTGGGGCAGATATAATTCAGATACTACTCATAATGCCGCATACATAATGGGGTTCACATACCAAATTCCTGTTTCATTCTCCCAGCTACCAATGCAGGTGGTGTTTACCCCAAATCCATTTTTAATGTTTACAATGTGAAGGTCTGTTTTGAGCAAGATTTATGTTCCTTCGGAGTATATTCCTGGCATTTTTAATGAAGTAAAGAGTTCCCCAGTGAAGAATAAGCCTTTCCTAATGCATGGCTTGTCTATTTTGAGGATTTAATATACTATTAAAACACATCATGTTAAATAGTACAATTCAAAATTTTACCTATTTAATGTACTTTTGCTTTAAAAGGAGACATAACATAGACTCAAAAACTGGAAAAATGAAGAAGGAAGCATTAAAATTCTAGATAGCACTAATTTCATGAATAATCGCTTTCTTCAAACCCCCAAACATGTAAGAAGCAGAGGAGTTAAATATATTTTGTGCTAATAGTATAGTACATGAAAGTGGCTAAAGGAATGAAATAAAGGCATAGAATGTGGATTTTGTGTTACTCTCACACCCCAGTTTCAGAAAAGGAATATAAATAAACAAAATAAATCTAAAGGGCTTTAAAATGATTCCATAACAAGATGTGCTAGGTGATGCAATCATTTTACCCCAAAACAGTATAGAAATAAACTCATAAACTCTCAAAAAGCAAATGAAAAATCACTCATGGGACCTTGTGTTGGAGCTTTTGGGCCATTGGACATCAGGATTAGGTCATCACATTTTGTATATGTTCCTCAATACACTACTGAGTATTTGATTACTGTGATCAATAAAGCTTTGTGGACTGACCTTGCAGATCAAAAAATGGAAATGCCAAGGTAAGTCTATAAAAGACAAAAAATATAGCAGCATTCAGTCTTTTACTTTATTTGTTCCTCACATTTCTCATTACCCAGAGAAAGAATGGCCTACTAATTCTCATGAGCAATATCTAGCGTCCTAATTATATATCTCAACACACTTTCCATTCATGAAAATATTTGAAGGCAAATATGTGCGTTTTCATTATAGAAATAGCCATCTATTTTACTTCTTAAATAAAAGGAAAAATGGCAGATCTATATGTAGACTGCTTATAAAGTCTAGGAATATAGACAATATGGAGAATGCCATCAAGGACATCTTCAATTTGTGAATAATAAAAAAACATCTGTTTTTCAAACTTTCAGACTACTCTGAGAATTGATATGAAACACTCTTTAAGACAGATTATTAATTGGAGGAAAAGCAAATAGCAAACCAACATGTACCTTATTATTACACTTCTGTAATTTACATAAATCTGTATTTACATATCTGCATATATCAATAAAAAATTAAGTCATAATAAGGTTTTATGGCGGTGCAGGTGACAGAGAGGATTGAAAAAGTAAGGGAGAGTTTTGTTTTGAATCTATTGTTTGAAATGTTTTCAGTGAGAACATAGTTATAGAACACAACTTTAACATTTTAACTCTGATCAGTAACAAATCACTTGCAAAACACTTCAACACCTCTGATTATTACAATTATTTCTCTAGTAATCAGAAGTCAGGAGGCACACACATTAACTTAATGGGTCCATGCTGTCTCTTAAACCGCTTCCAATTCGGTTACACTAAGTGATGCAGTGTTTCCAATGGGAGGGGCAAGACTCCATAACAGAGTCTATACAGGCTCTTCCCTGTAGAAAGTCTTTTAGAACAGATTCCCAAATGGCTGGAGAAAGGACCCCAAGTGAAGGGCTGTGTGTGTGTGTGTGTGTGTGTGTGTGTGTGTGTGTGTGTGTGAGTTTATGCACTGTGCTGCAGCTTCACCACCTAGCATCTAACCTGGAACTTGGACTCAATCTCTATGACAGTCATAGAGAAGGAAATGCAGACAGATTGTCAATAGGTGGCATTGCCTAGGAAGTAATCCTAAAGGACTGGAGCCAGGGTATAGACCCTAAGTGAAGGCTGTGGAAGCCACTTACCCCAGGAGAGAGGGACCACACAGATCCTCACCCCTGCTGTCAATCCATAAGGAGCTGGTGGTGGGGGGAGGGGTGGGTAGGAGCTGAAGGGATATCCTCTAACTTTGGCTTTCGAGTGTCAAGTGTCCTTGGTGAAGGCCCATATCGAAAGGCGTGGCCTCAATCAGCAGAAGGAGGGGTCCTAGGACTGGTCAAATACTTAGGTGAGGACATTCAATGAGGGAGCCAATAAGCCTAGAATAGAGGGGTCCCACTGAATAAAGTGCCGTCCCTTTTGTCATCCCAGGGAGCTCCTGGAGTAACCATCAGACTGAGACACCCACTGACTTGGGGTTCCAGAATCTGAGGGTGGTGAGGGCCATGGCCTGAGGGCGTGGACACAAGTCAGCAGAGGGAGAAGGCCCTGCACTGTTGAGTTTCAAGATAGAATGCACAATGGGGAATGAGATGATCACCACAGAACAGAGGGGATGCTACAGGTAAGAGCCCAGCCCCTGCTCCAGCCCTAGGAGTCCCATACTAACTATCTAACTGAGTTGCCCCCTGACTTCCACCTTGGGTTTATAAGAGGGTGAGACTTGTTCTGAGGAGTGCTGCCTCAGGTGAGCAGAGGGAGGAATCCCACGCCCTGCCAGGAGTCAAGGCAAGATGCTGAGGATTGAGGGGACCCCTCCTTCAGAATGGAGGAGCCCCTCAGAGCATTGCTGTCAGTCCTGGGCCAGTGGGGGTAGGGGGAATGGCTGGAAGTCACTTCTCCTGACTTTTACCTCAGGAGTCTGAGACAGGTAAAGGCTGTGGTCTGAGGGGTGCAGCCTCCAATTAGCAGAAAGAAGAGTCCTAGCTTCTACCAGAGTCAAGGTAGGATGCTGAGTGAATATTTAGGGAACATCCATTCCACACTGGAAGGAGCTTTACAGACCCCCACCCTTGTTGTCACCCTTGGGAGGTGCTGGGCAGGGGTAGCAGGAATTGGCATCCACTGACTCTTACTGTTCAATCTGGAGGTGGTGAATACCTTCAGGGAGCAGGCCTCAGTTCAGCAAATGGAGGAATGCCAGGCCCTGCTAACTCTCAGTATTGACTCTGAGTGGAGACCGATGGACTACCTACCTCACAACAAGAAGGACCCCTAGATAAAGACCTAGTAGTTCCTGCTGTCAGCTCTTGGAGGCCTGGAATAGCTGTCAGATTGAGTTGTCACCTGACTTCTATCCTTGGGTTTGCAGGGAAGTGAGCCCTGTTCTGAGGAGTGCTGCCTCAAGTGAGCAGAGAGAGGAGTCCCAAACCCTACCAGGAGTCAAGGTAAGATGCTGAATGTGGACTGAGGAGCTCTGAGAAGATGTGTCAGTCTGAAGTACCCCTTCTTTTTTTTGGTTAATTGTCACCCTAGGATATTTTTCCATTGATTTTTAGAGAGGGTAGAAGGGAAGAAAGGAGGGGGGAAGAGAGAGACAGAGAGAAACATCGATGTGAGAGAGACACATTGATTGGTTGCCTCCTGCACATGCCTCCATGACTGGGGGCCCGGGATCAAACCTGCAACCCAGCTACATGCCCTTGACCAGGAATTGAACCTGTGACCCTTCAGTGGGAAGGCCAATGCTCTAACCACTGGGCCACACCAGCCAGGGTGAGGCACACCTTCTTTTCAACTCAAGTGTCTCAAGAAGACCTCTGAGGGAGGATCCTGAGGTACTCCCTGAAGTCACAGTGAAGATGCTGAACAAAGACAGAGGGGGCCACCTGCCCCCAAACAGAAGGGATCACACAAAGCCTGATTCCACCAACTCTTTTATCAAGCTCTGAGAAAACTTGGGTTGGGTCAGTGGGTTACATACTCCCTGCAGAGCCTTTTTACTTCTTCCATCAGCTTCTTACAGGTCAGGACAGGAGGCCTATGAGGCTCTAGAGCACCATCATCAGGAGAAGATGGGTGAAGGCACTGTTCATTAGAGCTGCTACAGTTGAGTTTACCAGATGAAGCCACTCACATCCCCCTTTTCTCCCTAGGTTGTGGTCCCCTATCATTCACCCTCCTGCCACACTCTTGCCTGTATCACCAACAAGAGTGAACATGTCTCAGTGTCAGGAGATTCCACATTGCACACAGGAACAACAGCATGCCCATAGTGAGACCCAGGGCCTAGGGGCTGCACAGGTCTCCAAGGCTCTGGAGGAGACCACTTCCTCCTCTTTGCATCCTTTAATGCCTGGTAACCTAGAGAAGGCTCTGGCTGCTGGGACACTCAGCATTTCACAGAGTCCTCAGAGAGCCTGTTCGTCCTCCAGTGCCATCAGAGCCATCTCATCGAGCAAATCAAATGAGAGCCCTGAAAGCCAAGAAAAGGAGGGTAGCTCAGCTTCTTCAAAGTCCCTGTCAGAAACTGAAAACTTGCCTGAAGACCCTTTAGATGAGAAGGTGCCTTTGTTGGTGCAGTACCTGCTGCACAAGTATCAAATGTATGAGCCCATCACAAAAGCAGATATGATTGATGTTGTTATCAAGGAGTACACGAATGACTTTCCTGAAATCCTCAGTAAAGCCTTGGAGCACATGGAGCTGGTTTTTGGCATTGATGTGGAGGAAGTGGACCCCACCAGCCACAGCTATGCCCTTGTTAACAAACTAGGCCTCACTTATGATCCAAGGCTGAGTAGTGATGAGGGCGTGCCCAAGACTAGCGTCCTGATCATTGTCCTGGGTGTGATCTTGATGAAGGGCAATCGTGCCACTGAGGAGGAGATCTGGGAAATGCTGAATATGATGGTCTTATATTCTCAGAAGAATCACTTCCTTTTTGGGGAGCCCAGGAAGCTCATCACCAAAGATTTGGTGCAGAAAAAATACCTGGATTACTGCCAGGTACCCAACAGTGATCCTCCATGCATTGAATTCCTGTGGGGTCCAAGAGCCCATGCTGAAGCCAGCAAGATGGAATTGCTGGAGTTTTTTACCAAGATCCACCCCACTTGCTTCCCACCCCAGTATGAGGAGGTTTTGAGAGATGAAGCAGAGAGAACTCACACTAGAGCTGCAACCAGGGCAGGCACGACTGCCATGACCAGGGAAAGTTCCAGTGCCAGATCCAGTAGCTTCTCCCACCCCTAGTTAATCTGAGGCAGATTCTTCACTTTGTCATTGTAGAGAAGTAGTGGAGGGCTGGGGTGTGGATCTAGGGAACACAGTATATAACATCTTTGTGTCCCTCTTCTATATGGTTAACATGGAGGTTTATCTTCTTTGGGGAGGGGGGTTAGTTTTCAAATATTGTTCCTTTGAATTAAACATTTAATTAGCTTCAGAATCTAAGTTTATGGTTAATTGAACCAAAATCAACATCTTTGGACATCAGTTCTTGGGCAAATGTGCATAGGAAAGACAGAAAACAGAAATTGGGATAAAGTAGAGAGGATATGAAAATTATAAATTTTTATAAATATTGTGAAGTATTATCCCACCAATCTACCAATTCATATTCTCACAAATTAATGTGTATAAATACCCTACACTCTTCACATTTTGTTTTTCCAATTCTTTAACTTTTGGTCAAATTTATATATTTAAAAATGTCTCACAGTTATATTAACTGGTATTTCCTTGTTTTCTAACTAGGTTATGTAAAAACTTAACTTAATCTCTTGCCCATATAAAGCTAGATTTCTACAGTAATGCTCTGAACTACAGGATTCTACTGAACATGCTTTAAAATTCTGACCAGGTGCCAAAGATTGAGAGCAGACAATCTCAGCTAGTGAGGAGCATGAGGAGAATGGCAGGGGAGAGCAATTTCCAGAGTCCATGAGAAAAACCACCAGCAAAACCAAGTGCAGAGAGCTTAGGGCAGGGTAGGAGGCAGGGATATGAATCTAGAGTTCAGTATTATGTATAAAACTTACTATAAGGAGAGAAGGTAGTGAATCAGGGTCAGGCACCCAGGGACACTTACATGAATAGACTTGGAAAATTTCTCACTCACCTCTGCCAGCTGGATAGATGAAAGAACCCAAAGCATATAAGACATCTCACCTTATCTTAGAATCCTCTCAACATATTGTCAAGCAGAATATAGGTGGCTCCTCTGTATCACCTAGTGATGTTATTGATGGATTCTGGCAGAGCAACATCTCTTGATGACCCTGGGAGTCCAATGTATGCTTTGCAATGTACCTGGGCCGGGAGCCATCTTTATGTGTCCTGGAGATGGCTATTTCTTACCTTTACTTAGGTTACAGCTATGTGAATGGGTGAGGTTAGTGAATGATGACAGACAGTTGAGACAGGCCAGGAGTATCATAAATAGTGGAAGGGGATATGCAGTCACAGGAGGGAGAAGTGAGAGGGAGAATGCCTTAAGAGCTAATTACCTCTGTGACTGCAAGTAAAAGGTTAGGTGTGGACATGTCTTGAAAAATAATCCAGAGGGTGTTCCTAACTCGGACTGCCTTCTTACACTTCCTAAACTTTTGGCACATCAGGTGGGTGTCCTGGGGCTGTCTGCTGGCCTGTGTTGTCACCAGATACTCTGCCTAGGATAGGGAACTGGGCCAAGGAGCAGACATTTGCAGAGGGTATGGTGAACTGATGGAAATGACACATTTCTTTGTTAAATTGACAGGGGATGATGGAAATGTGTGGGATCCAATGAGGGAGGCATTATGTACCTCCAAGATGAGGATATTAGGGTCTGGGAAAGAGATATTGACGATTGCATTCTCAGTGATATTTTCCCATGGGAATTCATGGAGGCAGAAGACCCTATCAGGGCTTATTTTGAATCAATGAATGTTACTTCAGGTACTTTGAATGATTGATTGATTGATTGATTGATTGATTGATTGATTCATTCATTCATTCATTCATTCATTCATCCAGCAAGCACTTATTGAACATATACTGAGGGCAAACACTACGTTAACAAAAGGAAATGGCAAAGCACTTGATTCAGGCTGTAAATGTGAGGATGACTAAGAGACAGATTGGAGTTTTAGGAAGTTAGGGACTATGTGAAAAGGTCGGGGAAGTCTATAAGGACTCTGAGTCTTAAAGGTTGGTTGACTGGGTAGAAGCTGTTCCTCTTAGCTGAGATTGAGGATAAAGAGGAAGATGAGTTTATGGCAATTTGAGTTACAGGTAGAGATGAGGATGGTGCGGGCCATGTAGGTGAGAAAGTTCTGCTGGCTGTCCTGGTGTAGATGTCCAGTGGGCAGTAGAAAACAAAGGCCTACCTATCAGGAGAGGGGCTTGGGATGCAGATTAGGTTTGGCTGCCTCAGGAGATATCATTTGAGGCCACAGATAGAGGTAAAAACCAAGCGTTTTGCATGCAGTGGCCTATATTCTGTCTCCTCCCCTGCAAACACTACTGGAAACCAAAACTACACCAAGCTTAATAAATCGAAGGAAGATTTAAAGGGAGAAAGTATTCACCCAGAAATCTACCAGCCAAAGTTTTCCTGTGTTTCCTTAAGCTCTCTCTTTTAAATATATACTTGTGCCTTTGCTTATGTATCACCTATGCCTATGTATTTGTCTCGGGTCTCTTTTAGGACTCTGCTCTTGAATACAAAGACATTAATCTGCTGTGACTAATGTGTCTGTACTAGGCAGATGGCAACTCTGCTTTAACTCAAATTTCTCATGACGTACAGAGCAAGGGGCTGGAGGTAGGAAGTTCATGACATATCCTTTAACAGGAGGACAGTGATTGTCAAAATTTTAGATATGAGGCTGCTTATCCCAGCTGACGTCTTCCTCTGAAATTTAATCCATGAACATAAGAAAGGCACAGCATTCTGGGTAAATTGGGGACTGCAAGCCCAATCTATGCATCCCTTTCTCTCCCTTGGGGGCAGTAGTCCCTGATACCCACAGAACTCTAGGGTGCCCCCTGAACACTGCTGGGAAAGCTCAGTGCTAGAAGACCCAGCCTCAGACATGGACTTCACCTAGGGTTGCCAGCAGTCCTGAATACACAGGCCATGTCCTCTATGTGTTTTGTCCTGCATCCTATATTGGCTTTGTCAGAATACCCTAAATGTCCTGTGTTCAGCTTTTTACAATAAGTTACACAAATTTAGCAGTTAGAGCTATTTTCAACCATAGTGATTAGTGATTAAACCACTTGTGTAGAAAATCATACCCCCACAAATAAAGGTCTGGTCTCTCCAGAGGTTTGGCTGAGGAAAGATCAAGGGGTGGCAGGGGGTGGGGGGTATTTAGAATTAAAGAAAGGAAATATTCAAGAAAGGGAAAACCTGGTTTTGGGCCATAGTCCCAGTCATGAGCAAGTACCCACCATTAATTAGCTGCAAAATCAGTACAATCAGCCAATCAAGACTGAAAAATCAGCCAATCAGTGATAGCCCCACGAACACCTGTCCTGAAAGTCAGCCAATCAGCAATAGTCTCACACTTCCAGACAGCATCCAATCAGCAAGTTCTTCTGTCCAGATCCCATGCTTCTGAAAGTCAGGAGGTCTATAGTAGCCTTACTCTAATGACCACATCAACACAGTCCATCCTTAACACTCTGCTTCTGAGTGTCTTCCCATCCTTGAATCCTCAAGCAAGCCAAAATCTCATATAGCATCAGCTCTGGCTTTGTTCGGGAAGAATGTGCCATACAAGTACAATCCTCCCCTAAGGCAAATGGGAAGTTCTCCTTTTTGCATCAAATATGGACTTCAAGTTATTCTTAGTTCACAAGTTCACAACCCTTTCAACCATTCAACTACCTTTGTTTACAGACTTGAGTGATGACTGACATGGTCATGAGATTTTCAAATTAAATCTTTTCAATTCTTGCATAGGTTGTTTCACCTATTTTTATTTATATATATTTGAACCTCAAAATACCCAAACTCAAGTATAAATGTTGTGGTGAATTTTATGAACGGTGTACATTTATTAAATGAGGAACAAATCCTTTTAAAGCTTTGTGTGCCACATGCAATGCTTCATTCAATATAGAAAATGGTGGAAAGTCAGATATAAACCAACATATACTAACAGCTGAGCATGAGAGATGTATGATTTCCTTAACTAGTACAAATGACATTTTAAAAAAAGTGCATTTTTTGTTTGAGGCATTCAGAAGTTATTTTTCACCTGAAGTTGGAAGCAAATTTTGAAGTGCCAGAACCAAATCTACTGCAATAATAAAAAATATGATAACTCCATTTACTATTACAGAGATTATCAAAGATCTAAATACTTCACCTTTTTGACATCATGGCCACAAGAAAAAAGACTTTCTTATAAGACTACTGTGAGTAAAATCCTTTGCATATTTGGCTTCAGAAACAACAAATTTTTGCAGACTTCCTATTTTTATTTCAGAGTTAATGAATTAAAGTGGTTAAAGTTCACATAAAGTATGCATGATTCTGTAGTAGTTAGCTATACTACCGATATTCGGCATAATGCAACTTAAGCAGCATCTGATGTTCTTTAGTTGAAACTGAAGTAATAGTTACAAAATGATTCTTACTTCAGAATATATATTCTTTGAACTGAGTTATTAAAGAATTTCAGTGATTTTGTTAACATTTAGAATTCTTCAATTCTCATTCAAAAATCTATTGGCTTCCTTTAACAAATGCCGTTGAAAGAAACTTCAATTTATTTGAAGCTCTGATATTACATATAAATCCCTGAAATTTCAATTTATTAGAAGCTCTGATATCACATTTTAATTCTGAAGAAAGGTCTCAAAATCGTTGTTGACTTTTTAAATAAGTCATTGAGCAAAATCTACTTATTTCTTGTTCATACTTTGTAATATTTCCTTAGAAATAAGATTATGTGCTTTGAAAGAAGAGCAGTATTGTTAAAGTGCTTCACTGATTAAAAGAACTTGTTGAGTATGTTAAAGAAATAATTGGTGAAAACTGTTTCCCTTTACGTGTCAAGGCTGTTCTTAAAAAGAACAACATTACTTATGAACAGGAAAAGAAATTCTGACTTAGAGTAATTATTATGAAATTTGTCAAGACTATAATTTGAAATGAATTTTATCACTTGAAGAATTTGACTTAGTAACATGGATGTCATTGAATATTCTTCCAGCATGGAAGCCACAAGAGGATAACAATTGATAACAATGTTCTTTTATGTCAGTGAGCAACATTGAAAAAAAGTTAAGAGACACAACACAATCCCTAACAATGGAAAAGTGAGCTATGCCACGAAAGATGGTATTAAATGATTCAACAAAGCAAATTTGAAGAGCAGTTCTCAGATTTGTTAACTATGTCAGTATATTTTCAATATAGCAGCCCATAATGCTAATGATGACCATATATTCTCATTAATGAATTTTCAAAGGAGAAAATAATGAAACAAGTTGTCAGTGACCACTGTTAAAAGCTATGCTACAATGTAAATGGAAGATAGAATGACAGTGCAAGGAATTTTATAAGCAAATTCTGTAAAACAAAAAAAACTGTCAAAGAGAGAAAAATCACCAGGAGAACATAATGAAAGAAAGAGATATATAATTTGGGAGTTTATCATTTAATTCAGATAAACAACAAATAATGGTTTAGTGTAAGTATATCCCATGATATATGTTTTTATTTCAACGTATGTATGCATAGAAAATATTATGGGCTGGATTGTGCTTCCTCAAAATTCATATATTGAGGTCATAACCCTAAGTAGCTCGGAATGTGACTGTATTTGAAGACAAGGTCTTTAGAGAGGCAATTAGGTTAAAATAAGATCTTTAGAGTGGGCCCTAATTCAATATAACTGGTGTCCTTATAAGAAGAAGAGAAATTAGGTCACCTATACAAAGAGGGAAAACAATGTAAAAAACACAAGGAGAAAGTGGCCACCTACAAGCCAAAGAGAGACCTAAGAAGAAACCAACCCTGTCTACACGTTTATCTTAGCCTCCAGAATTGTAAAATAATAAATTTATGTTGTTTAAGCCACCTGGTCTATGGTACTTTGTTATGGTAGCCTTAGCAACCTAATACAGACAGTTAAAGTAATTCAAATTTAGATGCCCTCCGTTTTTACTTGCTAACTATGGCAGCCCTAGATGAGGGATAACCATTGGTAAAGCTGCCTCATACCCTACCCACCCTCAGGAACTACAAGGGATGTAAAATACACTGGGAGCAAGCTAATGAATGTATCATTAGAAAGTCAGTTTACGAGAGAAAATTCACAAAATCATTTTAATGATAAAAGCATTTGATAAATTTGAACATACATTCAGGATAAAAAAGAAAAAGAAAAAATCCTCTTAGCTTAGTAATAGAAGAAAGTTCTTGAACCTGTGAAAGAGTATCAGCCATTGGCGAAATTTTAAAAGGCTGTGTTGCAACCCAGCCTGCGTGGCTCAGTGGTTGAGCACAGACCCATGAATCAGGAGATCTCGGTTGATTCCTGGTCAGGGCACATGCCCGGGTTTCGGGCTTCGTCCCCAGTAGGGGGTGTGCAGGAAGCAGCCGATCAATGAATCTCATCACGGATGTTTCTCTCCCTCTCCCTTCCTCTCTCTGAAATCAATAAAAACATATTTAAAAAAAATAGATTGTGTTGCAGATCTTTACCTCCACAATAAGGCAGAGAGTATAAACAAAACCTTATGTTCATAGCAGCGCAGTTTACAATAGCTAAGATCTGGAAACAGCCCAAGTGCCCATCAGTAGATGAGTGAATAAAAAGCTGTGGGACATTTACCCCATGGAATACTATGCAGCTGTAAAGAAGAAGGATCTCATACCCTTTGGGACAGTATGGATCGACCTGGAGAGTACTATGCTAAGTGAAATAAGCCAGGCAGAGAAAGACAAACATCACATGATCTCACTTATACGTGG
>NW_015504816.1:214863-229089 GCF_001595765.1 Miniopterus natalensis
TATTCAAGTCATGAAAATTATCTTAAGTTTCAGCAAACAAAGTTCAGTACCTTTATTTATTTATTAAAACAAACAAACAAATACACACTACTTTAAGCAACAGAAAGAATGCTTTGAATTCATCAGTAGGAATGCCTTTTGCAGTATTTGTCTAATAAGGGTGATTAATTTGCATTAATCACCCCCAATTTCAACTGATTTCCCTCATTTTCAATAACACTGACTATGGATAAGGGGGAGTATCAGTACTTTGAAGAGTACCCTAATGTGCGACCCCAAAACATGCCAGTTGGGCATAAGAATTATTTATTTTTATTTATTTATTTTTTTATTCAAAATATTACAGATGTCCCTTTTTCTCCCCAATGACCCATTCCACCCTGTCCCACCCCACTCCCCAGTCCCTCTCCCCACCATGGTCCGTGTCCTTGGGTTGTGCATATATGCCTATAAATTCTTTGGTTACTCTCTCCCCCTCCACCCACCCGCCCTCCTCCATCCCTCTGACATTCCTCAGTCTCATCTATGCTTCCACGTAATTGAATCATTTCTGTTCATCAGTTTATTAAGTTCTTTAGATTCCACATATAAGTGAGATCATGTGATGTTGACACTTCCTTTTGACAATCGAAAATGTCATTTATGTAACATAAACTACATCTTCTCTCAAAAGATACTTCCTTTAGTCAAGAAACCATCCTTATTTTGAAATATTGAAATAAAACACTCACAAAATAGCAAGAGGTGTTAATCCGTACTCCTGGAAATAGTCTTTCTTATATTCTCAAATTTTTATCCCATCCCTCAAACCTATACCACCTTATTAATTTTCTAGGCCTTTCTTTCACAGATAGCTGTAATGTGCACAAATTGTAGTAAGCTACATTTAGAAATGTTACATATATCTTTTTAAAGATTTGTATTAGTTACATGTTGCTGCGTAACAAATTACCCCCAAATCCAGTGACTTAAAGCAAGAAACATTTATTACCTCACGGTGTCTGTGGGTCAGGAATTTGAGAGTGGCTTAGCTGGGTAGTGCTTGTTGGTTCAGTTCTCTTATGAGGCCTTGAAGCTTTCCAGGAATCTCTTGGAGACATAAATAACTGGTTCAGTGTAAATAAATTTCACAGAAATCGATTTCCCTATTGACAGATATGCCACTGAATAATTGCAATCCGATCACATTTTAGTATGTATGTTCCCTAAATACAGTGTTGTATGAGAGCCTCATAATAACTCTGAATCCATTTTTCAGATGAATATACTGAGGTTTAGAGAATTTAAATGTCTTTCTCTGTATCATACAGCTATGGGGAAGTAAAATCAGAACATAAAAACCAATTTTTCTAACACTCCAACAGTGCTTTCTGTTCAAGAGCAGAGCTTCCATAGAAAACAAAATAATTTTTAAAAATAAAAGAGGGAAAGAAATAAGAATATTCATTAATTGGGCCATTATTGGATAACATGAATGTTCACCTACATCTCACTTAATCAAGTTCATTCTCTTGTTTAATCAAATCTGTTGACAAATGCTAGTCCAGAAATCTCTCCCTATTGGTAAAAATTATATTCAAAAGATTTTGGAAATAAGCAGTAAACTCATGTCACCAGGATTGCCAAAATTCTCTCATGCAGGTGTGAGAGCATTAAGGTCTAAATGGGAAGTAATTATATTTTGTCTCAAAATCTTTTGCCTCAATTTTCTATGTTCTTTTTTCCTGAATACATTTCTATCTCATTTCCTTCTGTGGAACAGGAAAGATCAAATATATGTTATTTATACCTTCTGATAAAATGACTGTAGTGAGAAGTTTCCGTCAAATTTTTTATTTCTTCTCAACTTTAGCATTTCAAGGAATTTGTTTCTAACTGTGGCTATTGAGGAGGAAGCCAGAAGGAAAGGACTCAGAGAAAAGTACATTAAGTAGGAACTAAAACTTTAAATATTTAATGTGAGCAAGAAGATTAAACTGCACTTAAGAAGAAATACTAGAAATGTAGTTTATGTAAAACAATACCAAGGAGGGTTACTTGGGTGACTCTCATATGTAGTTTTAAATATGTGTTAAATGAAGCTGTGTACAATTTCTTTAATCACAACATTAAACATTGATCTGACAGTGTAGTGGAAATAATTCAAGATTTGGAGTCAGAAATAAATGAATTCAGGTTCTACTTTTACCAATTCTAGTAATGGAACCTTGGAAAACCTGTGACTCAGTTTGTTTACCTACAAAATGGGAATAATAATATTACTTTTCCCATCCCCACTCCCCAGTTATGGTAAAGGTTAGACCTAATGTAGATAATTTGCCTTATACAAACTAAAAGCTCAGGAAGTGGACTTTAATCAGTCTTAGTTTACATTCATTTACCTGCCTTGGGGGGAAGGATGTGTTATTTTAGGAGAGCTAGACAGAGAAATGTTTCCCCCACCCTTCCTAGCTACTCAGTTCTTAGATCTCTAGTACTTGGACCGCCACCTCTTCTTAGGTCAACTTACTTACACACAATAAGTGCTGAAGCCCCAAGCAACTTTGAGGAGCATGTCTCCTTCCTTCAGTACCAAGAAATAACTTTCTTTGTGAGAAGTTTCCAGGGGTCAAAAAGGCTTACCTCACTTATGTTCCTGGCTAGTAGACTACACATTGTAGTGTCTGCCATGATGACCTTACCACTTGAGCTAAAGCCGACACTAGACTTCACATTTGAGATTTTTATTTTCTCAAATGTAAGCAAGGCTTCCCAAATGAGTTCCCAGTTTAAAATACTAAGGCCCTTTAGCTAACTTGATAAAATGGATATACGTGTATATGTTTGAGCTTCCAATTCTTGCTGAGTATAAAGTTGATAGACAAGAGAAATCCTTTTAAACTTTACAAATATAAGCTTTTATTTGCTCAAAGCCAGAAAAATGCCCCATAAGAGTATGTAACTAATTCTTAATCAGTTTTAAAAATTATTTTGTGTAAACAGCTGCCAAAAATAAATGATATGTTGATAGATCTTTATAGACTAATATTTATATTACTTGCATGTGCTCAGTCATGGACTGTGAGGAAATGGAAAAATAAACATCCCACTGCTCTGAAACCTTATAAAAGACTGATTATTGCAAGTCAGTAGAGGCTAGTTTATTTTAGCAGTAGGAAACTCTAAAATCTGGCCTGTTTGAAGACACAGAGTTTGAGAAACTTTAAAAAAAGAATTTGCCCTCTCCCAGTTGTCAGTAGGAATTCACCAATTTATGGGGACTCAACTCTCAGTTCCACAGTCTTATGTTTTACATTCTTTGCTTTATTCAGTTAAGAAAGACCCTTTTTACAGGGAGTGCTTTTTGGCTTTCCCCCAAATCCCACCTCTATGAACTTCCCCTGCAGTGTTGGAGCTTGAAAGGTACTTTACAATCAGTCCACTTCTTTCTTCCTCCAAACCAGTGGTTCAGAGCGTATTTCAGCAGGGAGTTCACCCTGAAATATTCACACCTCCTAAAACTTCATTACCCAAGACTCAAACTAGCTTGAACACTGTTACACTCCCAACAGTTCTGCACAATGCTGCTGTGAACATTCTCCTCAGATCCAGCTGAATTCTCTGTGGAGACCATGTAAACCTCTGCGTATTTCTGTGGTGATAGCACAATTCAGGCTAATCACTGTTATCCAGAAATTTGGATCTTAGCCTAAGTCTTGCACCCAAGGGCAGGGGGGATTGCTTGAATTACCTATAGCAAACCGATTACGAAGAATGAAATGAAGAACTAGAAATACAAATGAGGTCTAAGTAAAAAAGTTACTATAAATTGATAAGCCGGACTTCATTAAAATTTAAAACTTCTGCTCTGCTAAAGACAACATCAAGAGAATTAGAAGGGAAACCATAGACTGGGAGAAAATATTTGCAAAAGATATGTATGATTAATAAGTGTTATCCAAAATTACAAAGCACTCTTAGAATTCAACAATAAGAAAATGAACAACCCAATTAAAAATGGGCCATCCCTGGCAGGGTAGCTCAGTTGGTTAGAGCATCGTCCTGATACACCAAGGTTGTGGGTTCTATCTTTGGTCGGGGCACATACAAGAAGCAACCAATGATACATAAAATAAGGGGAACAACAAATCGATGTCTCTCTTTCTCAAATCAATACATTTTTTAAAAATGGGCCAAATACCTCAACAGACACTTCACCAAAGAAGATATACAAGTGGCAGATAAGTATATGAGAAGATGCTCCACATCATATGTCATCAGGGAATTGCAAATTAAAATGAGTGATATACCACTGTACACCTATTAGAATGGCCAAAATCCAGAACACTGACAGCAAGTGCTGGTGAAGATGTTCTGCACAATGTACTTTCCTCTCAATTTTGTTGTAAACCTAAAACTGCTCGAAAAACTAAAGTCTTAAAAATAGTAGCATAAAAGAATTGAAGTTCTTGCTAGTCCTTAATGTTTGGTACATTTGTTAGAATGGAAATTTCTGAAGGTCTTATTCATAAATGTACTATCCACATCCTAACATTGTGGCTGGCATATAAGAGGAACTGAAGGGAATTGAACTTCTTCTTGATCCAAAACAAATTCCTTTTCTAGAAAGGAAAAACTGACCAAAGTTTATGATAATATAACTTCTGTTTTGATGCCCGAGATTGCCAGGTGTTGGGACTGAGTCTCTTGCCAAAAACAACCAAAACTACCAGATGAAATATAAAAAGTAATCTTTTAAAAACATTGCTGAGCTTATAAAACAGGAAAGAATGACCAGGCAAAATTGAAGTTAAAGGTAGAACCAGATAATTAATCTGAGCTTGGAAGCCAATTTTGCCCTGAGGACATTTATTGAATTTGACATTGAATTTTCAAAATCTTGGTTTAGGGTACCAAGGGTAAAGTGCAGGCCTGCCAGAAGCTGGAGACTTATAGGAATCTCCCCCTCATAAATCTGGGCTACCTGTCAGGGTAAGCAAAAACTAGAGTTAAAGCTGCCCACACTGTGCCCACACACTACCCACCTTCAGCAACTACAAGGAATTCTGTTGCCTGGGTGATGAGAATAAGATGGTTTCTAGTGCTCTCAGATGCTCAAGAACAAATGATTCTAATCCCACACACACTTTTCCAAAGGATGAGAAAAAGGAACACTTCCCAACTCAGTTTCATGTTACCAGACCCCTGGTACAGAAAACTTGAGGAGAAATCCAACATATAGGTCAATCTCACTCATGAACATAGATACAAAAATCCTAGACACGATAATAATAAATGGAATCTTCAATATATAAAAATAATAGTACACTTGGAGCAAATTAATTCACCATTAGAAATTCAACTAATGGAAAGTATTGCATTATTGTAAGATGGAAAATTAATAGAATCATTTTAATGAAAGAAAGCATTGGATAATATTTAACATACATGCAAGATATTTTAAAAATAGTGTACACTTAAAATTTTGTTAAGGGGTAGCTATCATATTAAGTGCTCTTTCCACAATAAAAAATTTAAAAATCCTGTTAGCAACCTAGCTGTAGAAAGGAAATTCTTCCAATGTATTCTTTATTTCTACTGTTATTCTTAATTTCCTTCATAGTTTCCATATCTTTCTTCATGCTGTTGAGCATCCTTACAACTTATCTCCATTTCATTTAGCTCTTTTTTCTGGAGACTTCTCTTATTCTTTCATTTGAGGCTTGTTTTCTTGTCTCCCCATTTTGGCTGCCTGTTTGTGTTTGTTTCTATGTATTAGGTAGATCTGCCAGGACTCTCAGTCTTTTTGGAGGGTCTCTGGTGCAGGCCAATGTCAGACGCAGTTTGTTACCGGCCCTGAGTGCCCTGTTTGTAGCTATCAACAACCCTCAGCTTGAGGTCCCCTCTGCTGGGCTGGGTGCATTTGGACAGGACCAAGATGCCCACCAGAGTCTGCTTTTCTAAGGCCTAGGTCCTGAAGCAGATCAGGCAAAGACTCAAAGTACCCTGAGGTCTGCTTCTGCCTGCAGGTTGATTAATCTGATTCTCTTAATGAGCCTCAGGCTATAGAAACTCCACAGAGTAGGGTGAGAGGTTTTGCAGCAGGGTGGGGCAATTGCTTCCCTCTCTCCCCCCGCAGTCAAAAGCAGCAAAATGTCTGCCTGAGAAAGATGTCCTCTGCAGTGTGGGGGAATGACTCAGCACAAGAATCCAGAGGGGTGCCCTCTGAGCTCTCTCTCCAGAGCCCACTACCCTAGATTCTCCTCACACAGCTCCAGTCCACTCTGCCNCCAGAGCCCACAACCCCAGACTCTCCCCACTCTGCTTTCCCTCCGCCAGAGCCCAAGGTGAATGCGAAACTGTGTGTTGGCTCCTTAAGAGGGTGCCTGCAGTTCCAGCTGTCTCTCCCTGGCAGACAGAAACCCTGCTGCTTTTCACAGCCAGATGTTATGTGGGCACCTCTGTCAGTTCTGCTTCTCTTAGCTGGGAAGCCCAGCCTGGGGTTTAGGCCCCAGAGTCCTCCGTGGGAACCCCCACAGCTGAGATCTCCCTCCGGCCCTTCAGCTGCTGCCTGTGGGAGCCCAGCCAGCCCTCTCGCGTCCACACTTCCTACCCGTCTCTGTGTGGTCTCCACTTTTCCTCCTTGGTTATGAGGGTGCTCTCCAGCTCCTCTTCAGTTGCAGTTGATTATTCAGGATAGTTTTTCTACATTTTAATTGTAACTCCAGTTTGGTCCCAGGAGAGTGTCAGTGTAGCTCCACTCAGTCTGCTGCCATCTTTAATCTCTCCTGAAAGGAACTTCTTTAATCTGCTAAAGTATAACACTTTGAAAGATTTCCATTTGAGATAAAGAGGAACTTTCAACATTGTATTGCTAGTCCTCACCTCCACAGAAGACCAAGGCAAGAAATTTAAGAAAACCCATAAATGGAAAGATAAATTTTTATATACTGAAAAGTCAATGTTGTCAGTATATCAATGCTACCCAGCTTGCTTTATAGAGTCAATGGAATCCCAGTCCAAATCCCAAAACTATTTTTGTGAAATATGAAAAGTTGATTATAAAATTTATATGGAGGAGAAAAGGAGTCAAGACTCTCCTAGAGAAGAGCAAGGTATGGAAATTGCCTGACTGGGCATTGAGGCTTATTACAAAGCAATGGTAATCAAGAATTTGTGGAATTGGTGCTTGGATAGAAAATAGACCAAGAAGAATAGAATAGAGAACACAGAAACAGACCAATTCATATATGGACACTTGCTATATGAAAAACAGGGCAGAGAATATTTGCTGATCAGCAGGGAAGAATAGATACTGGCTTAATTCAGAGTCCATAGACAAAAAATTAAAAATTAAAAACAAGTCAAGGGTATCCCTTCTCACTACTCTGATTTCAACATTGTTTTGTAAACCTTAGTTAGTTCAATAAGGCATGAAAAATAAAAGTATACAGTTTGGAAACAAATTTAAAAATATCGCTATTTGCAGATGACAATGATTGCCTATACATAAAACATGAATATCTTAAAAACAAAACAAAACAACTATTGGAACCAAAAGGAAATTTAGCAAAATCTCAGAAACAATGTCAATGTACAAGTCAATTGCTTTTCTATATACCAGCCATAAACAATTTGAATTTTAAATTAAGAAATCTACACTTTTTATAACAGCACCAGAAAATAAAGTGCTTGGGTATAAATCTAACAAAATATGTGCAGGATATGTATGTAAAAACTACAAAACACTAATGAAAGAAACCAAAGAAGATATAAATAATTATAGAGACGATATGTGTTTGTGGACTGGAAAACTTGATATAGTTAAAATGCCACTTCTTCCCAATGTGATCTAAGGATTTAATGCAATCCCAATAAAAATCTCAATAACCATCATATCTACAGAGTTATTCTGAAATTTATATGTGAAGGCACAATTACTAGGATACCAAAACAATCCTGAAAAGGAATAACAAAGCTGGATCAATCATATGATCTACTATAAAGCTACAGTAATCAAAGCCGTGTGTTATTGGCAAAGCATAAACAAAATGTTCATTTCCAGGTACCAAAATATGTATTAGTTTTTGGTATTTTCCTATCAAGTTATCACAAATTTAGCAGCTTAAAGCAACATCAATTTATTAGCTCACTATCTAGGTCAGAATTCTAGGCATGGCATGGATGGGTTCTCTGCTCAGGGTCACACAAGGCTAAAATTAAGGAGTCAGTCAGGCTGTATTATCTGGAGCTCAGGGTCCTCTTCTAAGCTCATGAGGCTGTGGTGGAATTCAATTTGTGCAGTTTAGGGCTGGATCTCTGTTTCCTTATTGGCTCTCAGCCAGTAAGTAACCCTTCTCAGCTCCTCAAGTCTACCTACATTCATTCCTGTGTGTCCCCTCCATCTTCAAAGCCAATAATGGAGAATCTCCCTCTCACTTTCCAAACCTCCTTTACCAGGAAAAGCCCTATTCCTTTTAGGGTGCAATTAATTAGGTAAGACCTACTGTTATGAACTGAGTTTGGTGACATATTTACTCCACCCAGAGAGGTGCATTTTATTTCAATACCTATATCAAACTGATAACTGGAACTGATATGTTACTCTAAAATGAGGAAACTTGTCCACAAACAACTGCTTGAGGAGGTAAAAACACATTTTTCAGTTGGTGTGTGCATGGGGAAATGAACCCCTCCAGCCACATGACATAGGAAACACAATGTATTTTGAGCATTTTGTGACTCAGCTGGTGTCCATTTCACTTGTATTTACCCTGTTGCACTAGGATCTCTGGCTGGGGACCAGTCACTGCCTCTGTTACCCTATGGCTCCCAGTCTATCTCTGTATCAAAAAGTAGAGGACTGGAGCAGCCTGCAGAACTTCCAAGATACATCTTTCTTGCTCCACACCGTGTGGAGCAAAAACAGGCTCTTTTGTGAGGGGAAAACCTGCTACTCTGTATATGAATGAGCTAGGAATTGTTAGTACATGTCTTTGGAAAGAAGGAAGCCTAAACATAACAGCCAATTTGTCACTTGGAAGGTTTCCCCAGATATTTAAAGCACGACCCTCAGTTTAAAGAATCCAAATCATCCAAGTTCCCTTGAACACCTGCCAGGTCAAGGAGTGCTAGCCCCTGGAGGAGCTGGTCAGAGAGCAGGAATGTGGGGGGAGAGTCAGAAAATGGCAACAGGACTCAAGCATCCTGACTAAAGGGCTGGCCCATGTCTTAGTGTTACAATGGCTCTTTCTTGCTTGGTCTGTGTATTTCCATTGATCAAATAATGGCACCCTCACAAAAACTCACTAGCCCATTATGCTCTGTGATCACAGAAGAGCAGAAGTTTCATAACGTGGGTCTTCATTCATCTCTGAGATGGAGCACACCAACATTTTCATAGAGTAAATGAAGAGAATGTATTGAAACCAGAGGAGATTCTCTTATCAATGAGTAGTCCTTCTTCTGGAATGTTGCCTAAGTGTAGATTGAGCATAAATGCTCTTGGGTGGAGTATGCAAATAATTCATTAGGCAGGAAATAAGAATCAGCCATTTTACTATTAGAAATGTAGTGAGGTTCTTTTTTTCTTTATAAGAAAGCTTTTCATGACAGATGAAAATCAATCATCTGATCAAATGCCTTTTCTGCCTTTCAAAACAACACCATCTTAGTGCATTTTCCCTTCTTCTTTATAAATGTGAATCCCTATTACACACATTTTATTGCTGGCATACAGAAAATATGACTCTGACTCCAAAGTGAGCAGCACACTCTTGAGAGGTTCATTAGAAGTATAGCATATCAGTATGTATATAATATATACATATTATATTTATAAAAGATGTAGTGTAGCATATATAGCAGATCCTCTGACCTTATCTGCAATAACTTAACCGCATGTCCCAATATTTTTAAAAAAGTATTTTAAAACCTAACACTTCAAGGGTAGGATTTTAATTCATTACAATGGAGGATATATTTTCAAAGTATCTGACCTAGGAAAATTATATTTGAGCAGCTTCTATCTTTTAAACTCTTTCCCCATTCTTTCCAACCAAAAAAAGAAAAACAACAGTAGTTTTTCTAAAATTTCCAGAGATGAAGACTATCTACCACAGTGTTAGTATTGCCGGTAGAGCCCTGCATGAGAGTAACCTGGGGAAATGGGGCTGGACAAGTCCTGAGGGGGCAGCACTGCCTCTATCCAGTCGCCACTACACATAACCTAGGTCTGTACGGTTCATGGGAGCCTCCTGCAATTATATTATGACAAAAATATAATGGTGCCTGTCTTTGGATTTTGTGATTTTTACCATTTTTTTGCACTTTTCTGCAGGCTCCACAGTGCGAATATTATTCAAATATTAAATGCTTTTAAAACCATTCAGATTCTTTTTAACATATCCCCAACTCTTCTTGGGTCCAAGAAGAACTCATCTTTTAGTGAGTTACGCCTCAGAATTGCTAGTATCTTAAAAAACAATACTTATTAACTTTCCATTATTATATAAACAATGTTATTAGGAAACTTAAGCTAGAAAAGTGAAAACAAATTTAAAGGGTGTACCTATAACCCCACCACTTCTTTATCCATGTTAATATTGTTATGTATTTTAATGTTTTAATTATAGAATGAATGGTGATAATAACAATAACAGTTAAGTGCTCTCTTCCTGCCAGACTGTTTTAAGTATTAAATGTATTTACTAATTTATTCTTCACCCAACCTCATGTGTACGTATACTATCTCCATTTTATAACTGGAGAAGCAGAAGCCTTGAAACAATTAAGTAACATGGGAAATGAAGTATAGTGAAATGGAGAAACTCCTCTATCCTGTATACTGCCCTGATGTGCTTCATGAACAGAGGGTGCGACTTTAAAGGTGTTGTCCTTTTATTTTTATTTTTTTTAAATATATCTTTATTGATTTCAGAGAGAGAAGGAGGGGAGAGAGATATAGAAACATCAATGATGAGAGTCATTGATCATCTGCCTCCTGCACAACCCCCACTGGGGATGGAGCCCGCAGCCCGGGCCTGTGCCCTGACCGGGAATCGAACCATGATCTCCTGGATCCTAGGTTGATGCTCAACCGCTGAGCCACACCAGCAGGCAAAGTGCTGTCTTTTTGTCTGACTCTTTCGTGAGGTGTTTCTGCCTCAGTGTTTCTTCAGATCTGCCCATCAAAAGACTGCCGTAGGGCATCTACAGGCTGTGACTTCATGGAACATTGCAGAAGACCTCAGGAGTCCAGAATTGCCTTAGCATCCCTTCCTGTGCCTCAGCATCCCTTCCCTAATGACTGAGGCAGGCAGGATGTGAGGAGCGGGGCTGAACGGTTATCTGTGAAGGATTAGAGTTAAGGTCCATTAGGGCTTAGCTGAAAAAAGGCAAACTAGCCTTATTAAAAAAAACACAAAAAAACTAGCATGCAAAATACGAAGCAAGAGAAGTCAACTCTTGTCTATAAAACTCAAAGGTAGGAATCTCAAAGCTTGGCAAACCCTTGGCACATCAGATATAAGAATTAAAGAGGTAAGATATTTGACAGACCTGGATATGAGGCTAATATGTCACCAGCATTGGTCAAGATCTTAATCAAGATCAGAAGTTAGATGTGACTGAGGCTACAATTTGAGCAATCTCAGTGCCTGAGGCTGAGTGAAGATCTGGTAAAATAGGGATGGGCACTTGCTATTAAGCTGAGGAGCACACAGTGAATAGAATGATCATTGGTCAATATTTATTCCTTGGTAACCCAAATGTTTACTAGCAATTTAATCACAATGCAAACCTCATTAATTTTTGGTGACTTAAAAAATATTCACCCTTAAGGGAACTTTTCATTCTTTCTGTTTTCCACTTGCATTTCACATTTTTTCTTTTGGCATGTCACACTTGGGAATCCCCAAATGTTTCTCTTTGGAAATAATTTGAGTGGCTGTGGACAGATGGGAAAATGGACCATATGGTGTTATCACCACATGCAATGTAAGTCAAGATAACATAAGGGTGACTGGCCAACTGCCCAGATAACACCACAATTCTTTGTATTTCCTGATTTTTCCCCAGGAACTGCTCTTCAACATGGGAATTTATTTTCAAGCAGGGCATCATTCTGATTTTCTGAAAAGAAAAAAAATTAAAATAATGAAAGAAAGAACAAGACCTTAAAATGCAGTGTTTTGTTTTGCTTTGCATGTCTCTAAATAGCCTTCTAGTTTCCTAGAATTATTAAAGTCAGCAACAGTGAGACCTCAAGAGGATCAAGCCTTCTAGAAAGATCTGAACACTATAACTTAGAATGTATATGGTATGTCTTTCTTCTTATTGGGTATAATATTTTTTTTCCAAGATTCTTTTTGCAAGGCCATCTTAGGATTGTATCAGCAGAATTTCCACTAGATGCTGTACTGTACTAGAGAACAATTTTTCCTCCACTTTCCAACCTCTTGAGTCCTCAAGGGATATAAAAAAAAATAGCTATGCCTTGGTCAGCATGGAACAGTTGGTTGGGCATAGTCCTGTGTACTGAAAGGTTGCCAGTTTGATTTCCAGTCAGGGCACATGCCCTGGTTCCAAGCTCTATCCCTGGGGGTGGGCCTGCAGGAAGCAGCCAATCGATGTTTCACTCACTCTCACATCGATGTTTCTCTCTTCCCATCCTTTCCTCTCTCTCTAAAAGTCAATAAAAATATTAAAAAAAAAAAATAGCTATGAGTACAACAAAAAAGAAATCTAATCACTCCAGAAAAGATGTCAATAATAGGACTACTGTTGTCAAGTCACCTTTAGAGAAATGCTTGCAGAGTGACCTATAGGCACTTTGTGTCTTGAAAGAAACAGGTATTGTGGCTAATACATTGCCAAACCTGACATTTAAAATATGCTCTAAGCAGGATCCCAAATAAAAGACTCACCCAAGGATTTGTGGACAAAGGCCACAACTTTCTTGTCCATTAACTTTGTTAAATATCTAACTCAGAGCTTGATGCAGAGCAGTAATTCAAAGAACAAATGAACAAACTATTTTCTTATCTGATCCTACCTCTCTCCTAGCTCTATTTCTTTACATGTCTTGTTTAACAAACTCATTTTTTTTTTATTTTATCATCATTTCATTGTTTCACTTTTTCTCCTGATATATATGCTCCCAAATTTCCTAGGTTTGACACAGAATTTTCTCCACATATGCTTCATATTTGCATTTATGTTTGACACATTCACAACACCCCAGGTAACATTACCCTGGGCATGATATGGTCCCAAACATACTCCTTTCTTCATAGGTTCCCTGCAGTTTACTCCCCACTAACACCCCAAATTTTATTTGTTAGGAACCATCTAGATTCATGGTTCCTAAAGAAGATTTAATTCTTGTGATGTAATAGAGTTCAAAAGATAAATTAAGGTTAATTTTCTAAAAATTATCTTCAACTAAGGCTGGACAAATAAGATTGAGGCCAACTTTGAGATCCAATGCCATTTATTGGAACTGACTCTTAGAGTAGAACATGAATTGAGAAACCACCAATTTTTAGTGGCCAACAATCTATGTCAGGGTATCTGCTATAGACTAAATGTTTGTGTCCACCCCCAAATTATGTGTTAAATCCTAAAGCTCAATGTGATGGTATTAAGAGGTGGGGCCTTTGGGAGGTGAATAGGGCATGAGGTGGAACCCACTTGAATGGGATTAGTGCCTCTATAACAGAGACCCCAGAGAGCCCCTTTGTCTCTTTCCATATGTGAGGTTACAGTGAGAAGACAACTGTCTATGAAACAAGAAGCAAGCTCCACTAGACACCAAATCTGCCAGTGCCTTGATCTTGGATTTTCTAGACCAGAACCGTGAAAAATAAATGTCTGTTGTATATAAGCAATCTAGTTAATGATCTTTTGTTTCAGCAGCCAGAAAGGACTTAATAAGTTTTGCTAATATCCCAGCTTAAATTATGTGTGTGTTGGGTTTGTATGTGGTTTATGTTGATATGATGAGTTGTTGAAACCACAAATCAGATTGATTCCCTTTTGGTAATTTCCTTAATATTAACAGAGGTAGATTCACTTAAAAAAAACATGGTTGTATCTGGCTATGCGTTGTAAATTACATATATAGCAGGGGATGTTATAACAGATGTTGAACACAGACGTAGCAGTTCCCTGAGTCATTTTGAGAAGGGGCAATCTCAGGCAAGCTCATCTTTCCCTTAAGATTGAATGGTTGAATTATACCTCCCA
>NW_015504816.1:229318-292425 GCF_001595765.1 Miniopterus natalensis
ACAGCTGTCAGCCTGCTCTGTCTATGTGTCTGTCTCTATTTTTCTTGTTAGTTAATTTTGTTCATTCGATTCCAAATATGAGTGAAATCATACAGCACTTGTCTTTCTCTGACGGGCTTATTTCACTTAGCATAATACCCTCCAGGTCCATTCATTCATGCTGTCACAAAAATATAAGATTTCTTTCTTTTTTACAGTGGAAGAGAGATTGAGCAAAAAATTAAAAAATTAAAAAAAAAAGGAGAGAGAGAGAGAGAGAGCGAGCTCATGGACAGGGACAATAGTGTGATGATTGCCGGGAGGTGTGGTGGGGGTAGTCGAGGAGGGTATGGGGGGATAAATGGTAGTGGAAGGAGACTTGACTTGGGGTGCTGAACACATAATACAATATACAGATGACGAGTTGTGGAATTGTGCACCTGAAACCTGTATAATTTTGTTAACCAGTGTCACCCCAATAAATTCAATAAAAAAGAAAAAAAAAAGATTGAATTGCAAATCCAGGCTCCTTGGTCACATATATATGGATGACCTGGTATACGCTTCACTATTTACTAATTTTTTTATTATCTACTGATCCCAGAAGATCAGTAATAGTCTTACATCCATTCCTTTTTCCATACAGAAGGCTTTAGTATATGCTCCATGTAATATATCCAAGAAAATAACAATTGCTTCTTTTAAGTCAATGGGCTTTCCCCATAATTTTTCCTTTTTGGAAAAAAATTTTTATGTCTTTGGCTCTGAACAGTTTGAATCCATGCAGTATTTTCTCCACTTTTCACATTGTATGCACATATAAGATTCCAAGCAATTCTTTTTGTGATTTAATCAAATGAAGGTGGGCCATGAGTGTCTTCAATTTGTCAGTGTGCTCAGTAGCCAACTCCAGTTATTGGATGTAGTAACTTCAGGACTGTGAATGCAACTAAAGTCATAATTACTTTTGCAAAACATTCTGATTTTCATATATTCAGTAAGTATTTCTTGAATGCCTATTCTGCACAGGACTCTATGCTAAGTGATAATCCTATTATTGTGTCTGGGTGTGTGATGACACATTAATTATTTGCTTTTTACTTCCTACAAAGGAGTAGCAAGAGAGATTTGTCATTATTAGCTATAAAAGCATAGGCAGAGAAGTACTTGTGGAAACTATTATCCTGTTAAATTTGCAAGCGAGTCTTTGTTTTTTTGCACTTAGATTTCGTGGGTAGATAATATTTCTTTTGAGTAGTAGGTGGCTGCACTTTGTTATTTTCTGTCATTTTCTGCCTGAACCCTACTCCTTTAAGTAAACATCAGTGGTAAGAAATAGTGGGCTATGTGAGGAGTGCAGTGTGGCGGGGTGAACTGAGGTTCCTCTGCCTCTCTTAGACACACTGGATTTAGAGATCAGAGTGAAGCAATCTGGGCATGGTGCCCTTCATTAATAGTTAATACAAGAAAGCTTATAACATCACCAGGTCAGAGAAAGGAGAAAAACTCTCTTCTATTTAGTTAGAAATCAGGTCAAAGTCAAAGTAGATAAGAAAGAGGAATTTCTTTTGTGGCCCAGTTGGGGATATTTGAAAGGAAATTGTCTCCTTCAAGTTGAGATATGAATAATTTCAGACATTTTAAGGATAAAGAAACAGGATGGAAGCCTTTCACTGTTCCAAACCTCGTTCTTGGACCAAAGGAAACCCCTCTGGACAGAACCAACAGTAACTGGGCAGATCAAATGCCATTTACATTTATTAAAACCAAAGTGTCACATCTGTAAATCTTAATGGGCCAAGTTGATTTCTTCAGGCAGAGGTGATCGGTGGAAGACCTGGGAAGTAAAAGCACGGAAAGCGAGTTATTGAGTGAGAGAGGACTGGAGAAAGGAGTTGGCATGAGCAAGGTAGGAGCATCCATAAGGATCACACATATGCTGGAGAAGACCTAAGGAGTATCCCTGGAGGACCTCCCCCTTCTCTCCCATCCACCCACGGCTCACGATGATCCAGGCAGTATGTCACTTCTCTGCAATACAAAGAGTGTTTCTAGACTGCTGCATTCCTTCCCCCACTGCACCACACCCCGATCTATATGGTTTTAGAATAATCACCTGATTCAGTTGTGACCCTCCTACAGATTCACTTGGGTCAGCTTGTATTTTGATTCTGGGAAAAGACCAGACAGCATTGGAAATAAGTGGAAAGGTCTCTCCACTCTTCCAGGTCATTGTCCTCTGTGGTCTGCTGACCCCCCACACTGTGAATTCCAGCAAGTAGACTAAGCCCTTCATGCTACTAAGCCATTTACTTTACATAACCAGCCCACTCATTGTTCACCCTGACAATCAAGTTCAGTTTTATACCAATAGTCTAAGGAGATGTCCATCTGTTGCCAATAGTTTTCTGAAAAATTCTATGCTCATTTTACGTTTCCAGAAAAATATTAGCAAATTAAGAATGAAGAAAGTAAAACACACTAAGTGACTAGCTTCTTCCCAAATGTACACCCCCCCCACAAACACACACACACACACACACACACACACACACTATCACTACTAGAGGCTGAGTGGGCACACCAAGCATGTGAATGTGAGTGTGAGTGAGCCAGGGCATAAACAGATACGGTCATAACCGGTAGAAGGATGCCTTCCTAAACTTGAAGGACAGCACATATTCTTCACATCAGCCGTGTTCAACTTTGGCTGCTCCCTAGAATCACTTGGAAGGCAGTTAAAAATCCAAATGCTGGGGCCACAGCCCACACCATTAAATCAGAATCCCTGGGGGTTGGGACCAGTCAGCCATGGTTTTATAAACTCCCCTGGTGACTCCAATGTGCAGCCAAGTCTGAGAATCAGTGCTCTGAGCTACACTTTGCAGCTTTGTCNCGTGTTCAACTTTGGCTGCTCCCTAGAATCACTTGGAAGGCAGTTAAAAATCCAGATGCTAAGGCCACAGCCCACACCATTAAATCAGAATCCCTGGGGGTTGGGACCAGTCAGCCATGGTTTTATAAACTCCCCTGGTGACTCCAATGTGCAGCCAAGTCTGAGAATCAGTGCTCTGAGCTACACTTTGCAGCTTTGTCAAGGATTATCCCTTTATAATCTTCTATCACATCAGTTTGTGTTCCTGTAACAGACATAGATCTGACATCATGTAGACCTCCAAAGATGCAAACTTACTTTGATAAGACATACATTTGTGGCAGGAATCGTACTTTCCTAAGCCAGATGTTTTAATATGGGCTGTGCTTCTAAGAGCCAATGTTTTCTATGCACACACTGCTCTCACGGGGTTGGGGCTCTGATATGATGCATCCTTCCCATGGTGCGTGTTAACATATACACTAAAAGTCCACCGAGACAGGCTTCATTAGCAGGATGCCAGTAGAGTCAAGGGAAAAATCAATGTGGCCCACTTACTGCCAGCATCAGGAAGCACTGGATATTTAATATTCACTAGAGTGCAATGCTCAAATGCCATTTTCTATTGATTTGTATTCCATGGAAAGGCAACAGGGAGGCACAGCTGTCCTTTAAGAGCTCTCACGAACTCATCAATGCGGTTTTTATCTCATGTGCTATTTAGCCTTGTAACTGGCCCTAGTCTTATACTCCCAATTTCGGATGCAGTGACATATGCCACTTATTAGTGAAATATTAAATACAAGTTTCGTTCTGCTTTTCCTGAGTATTTCTCCTGTAAAATCTTTATTTCCTAAATCCGTCCACTTCTGAAATCTCAGTAACTGAGACGCTGAGTTGTCGCAGGTGCTCACGTTGCCAGAGTAATTTCCCACTGCTCTTTGCTCTTTCTCTTCTTTTTTTCTTTATTCCTTAGTTATTTCTTTAAGTTAGTGTCAAGAAGTAAAAAAAAAGAAGAGGGAAGATAAAATAGTATAGTTGTTTTTGACAGCTTTCCTGTACAGTTACCATACAGAACTTGGTTTAGCACAAGGAACACTAAACAGTACCTCAAGCTTCTAAAATTTGTATTTAAAAAAAAAATTCTTATACTAGCTAATTTTAAGGAGTACAGGTTTTGTTTTAAGCCTATTTCTCATGACATGACCCAGAGTCTTAATAGATTACTGTATCAATTCAGTTTGGGGAACTGTCTTTCCATAAGAATGTATGTAACTGAATCTATTCTCAAAATAAAAATGATGACAAAGTTACATTTGTGGAAACATTGCTCTTTGATTTGTAAAAAGCAAAAGATGTTCAATTGGGTTAGAATTCCAAAGTGAAAATAATCTGTAATTAGTTCAGGAGAATTTTAGATTAAAACATATAATGTATTTCCCAAGCCCATGTTCCTGGGCCCATAGACGAAGTTCTTGGAAATGATACAGGTGGGTTGCTTCAATTACTTATTCAGAATTACTCATTGAATGCCTGGTATTTTCAAAAATGTGCCTGGATGTGACGATACAATATAGGTCCTGGATATTTCTAGTATAGAGAGAAAGAGACATATTTAAACAAATACACTCAATTGGGACTGCAGTGGCTGTTTGTGTGAGGATGCTATGGGACCATAGCAAAAGCCATGCTAATACTTCTCTGAGATACTCAATAATATCTTCTTTGGGGAAGTTATAGTTGAATTGATTTTTGAAATGCAAAGGAGTTTACAGAAAATAAAGGGATGAGGGAATTACAGGGAGAGGGTAAAGCATATGCAACTACAAACAATGGAAGGAGCTTAAGAAGCACTTGAATCTCAGCATGAAAGTTGCTGAGTTGCAGGTGACAAGGCTCGAGGGGCAACCAGGGCTTGGGAAATTAGGATCAGGAGCCTGAACTTCATTCACTTGGGAAATCGCTACAGGTTAAGACCTGGTCAGTTTTCCTACTTTGTAAGATAAATCTGACATCAGTAGAGAGCTGGGATGACTAAAGAGGAACAGACAGTTTAGGAGGCCAAGGCAACAGACTAAGTTAGGACCTGAGGAACAGTCTAAGTGAGGGCCTTTGGTGTCCCTAGGACATGACAGACCTAACAGACTTAGAAGACTGAGCATTAGCCTGGGAGCCAAATTGGCAGTTTCTGAATCTGACCCTGCTGCTGGCTTACCGGTTTCAAGTACGTAGTTCTCCCTCTGAGCATCAGATCTGTCCTCTGTAAAATAAGGAACTTTCAGTCCAGATGATGTCCATGGTCTTATGATCACAAACACCAGGGTTTCTATGAGGCTGCAGAAGAATGACCCATCATGATTTGGGAGCACATACCCGCTCAGAGCAGTAGAAGTCAGGGGGTTAAAGCATGCCACAGAGTTGGAGAGGATCACTTGTTGTCCTTGAATTGCAGCCACCAGGGCTTCTGATACAGACAGGACTGCCCAGGGTTTCCTCTTCTCAACCTTGCCTCCCTCCATTGACCTCATTCATTTGGGAAATCACTCCAGGTTAAGATCTGGTCAGTTTTCCTACTTTGTAAGATAAATCTGACATCAGTAGTGAGCTGGGGTGACTAAAGGCAGACAGACAATTTAGGAGCCCAAGGCGACAGTCTAGTTGGGCCAATACATCTTAGCTGTTCTTTCTCCTCAAAGCCCTTTCCTGGACACTCCATCTTTATTCATCTTGTTCACCAAACTCCAACAAACTTCAAAATGCTCACTTTGTAGCAAACATTTGTCTTTTTTTTTTTTGATTACCCAGCACCCAATTCTCCTTTTTAGTTCGTGGGAATCCTCTATAATGGGAATCTTCGTGAAAGACAAGGCCAAATAAGAGAATCTCCCTTTCTCTGCCCTTGGCAACCAATCCAACCCAACTTAACTCTGTGGTTAAGGAATCTGAATTCTGAGAGTGTCACAAAGGTGAAGGAAAGAAACAATTAGATGTACAGCTATGGAAACAGCTGCAACAAGGGGCTGGGTTCAGCAGCAGTGGAAAAAGCTTGTACCATTTTGTTCTTCTATAAACATCCCTGTGTTTTCATTTTCTGAGCCTGGTTCTGCAGACATCCTGTCAGTTCTGTGAGCTGACAGGTATCCTTGCCATACATTCATTTTCTGCTTAAGTAAGCCAAAGCCAGCTTCAGTTTGCAACCCAAAACCCTGACAGATACATATTGGTTTTGAACTATACTTTCTTTAGATTTTGGGGGTCTTGAATAACTAGGTAATAATATAAAGGCAGAGACTATAGCTTATATTTAAGGTAAATTTCATCATAATGCTCAGAACAACATGGAATATGTAGGAGTTTATCAAGTAATATTTGTCAGTATATAAATTTATTAATTAATTTTGGAAATTCTTGATATTTAGGGTGAGGAGTTTTCATTTCTGTATCTGCAAGAGCAATAATTGCAGAATAAATTTCACTTCTTTTAAATATTGGTCATATTTGATCTTAAGAGTCATGGAATAAAAGACAAAACCCATTATTTTATTTTTATAATTTGATGGACTAAATGATTAATGGCAGTTAGGACACATCCTCCTCTAAAAACAAAGCCACATTTTAAAACTGAATGCTGATGACAAAGCCTTGTTTTCACCTAGAAATGAGTATTTATAAGCTGCAAGCTAAAATGCAACTGCTATACAGGGTGGTTTCCAATTTTCCTGTGACCTCAAAATATAAAAGCATTGTCAGGGAGACTATGAGGCCCTAAAAATAGTTTCGAATATCTGAATGCACTCAGGGTAGCCTTTAAACGCTAGTTGTGGCTAAGTTTCTCATCCCGGTGTAAAATTCCCCGGTGGAAAATATCCCTTTCTCTGAAAGCTTATTTCCTTATTTTTCCTACTTTTGATGTTATTCAGAATGCCTCAGAATAATTCTCTCCATGCCAGTAAGTTAATACGCTAACATAATCCTTGTTCTGTCAAGCAATAAAATGGATTTTCTGTATTTGGTAAACCTCCTTTGAAATAAATGAAATTGAGTACAAAAATACCTATCTTGGCCCAACTTGGGAAAATTCTGAAGGGTTTTCCCAGCACCATGCTCCCCTTGGGAACGATTGGGGTTTCCACTGGGCCTGCTCTGAAGCTGGGTTTTTCTTTCTACACAATCCTTCTTTCCCCTTCTTTCCCCGGGCATTGATCCCCAGGGCACCATCCTGCCTGCCAAAGTCCATGTCAGATTCTGCACCCCGGGGAACCCAGTCCACACACTTGTCCAAAAATCACTGAGAGAATCAACAGCATAGTTAGAATTTTAAATTCCTATCTGTTGACTACAAAGTCCATTAGGAAAAGCTTTATACAAAACTCTGACCAATTCAAGATAATGCTTCAACCGAAATTATTCAAGCTAATTCAAGGGTCTGAGAACTATCCAGAAGGCCTGTTTCAAAGGAGCAATCAAGTAAATGTCTGAAGTCAATGCTTATGGATCAGCTGGGATGATGAAGGCTGCCCTGCAATCAGTTACAGGGCTGACTGGGCTTTCTCAGGTCTCACTTAATTCCCCTGTTTTCACTGTGACATCTCACTCCTGTCCTCAGATATGCCTGGTGCCCTCCAATACATATCCTATCTGGCTTAACTTCTCTAGGGAGTAAATCTCTAGCCTTGGAGGGCTGAGGTGGAATCTGTGATCCTGAAAAACACTGAGAGTTCAGTGAATCCTCCCCACTGTTTTGTATTCTGGACAAGGGCTTGCTGGAAAAACCACCCTTCTCCATATAATTTAGCTAAGACTCACAAATCCCCCCCTTGTTTACTTCTGGCAAGACCAGGCACGGACCCTCCAAATTCCCATTCTTTGTTTTATAAATGATTAGCAGAACTGCTTGCCCTCCCTCACCATCAATCAGAACAAAACGGTTGTTAATCAAAGATTGGTTAAGATTCACTCCTTTCCTCGGGTCTCTGAATTTTGACCCACTCTCAGCCTGGGGGAGCATACAGCCCCTCCTTAACAGCCTCTCCTGAGAATAAGATGGACCCAGAATAAAACCTTCCCTGATCTACTGTCTGATTCCATTTTTTCATATCTCTCGCCCATACCCAATCTCTTTACTCCTCTCTATAAAAGAAAAATTCTTTTTTTTTTCTAATTATTGAGATGCTTGTAGTTTTTATGGTCAGAACATTCTGTTCTCCTTATTGCAACAGCCTCTTTGCAATAATCCTTTTGATTAAAGCATTTCATTACTGAGTCTGCCTTTGCTGTTTATTGGACAAATTTAAGGTCAAATTGTCCCTTTTACACACATGCAACCAATTCTCTGACTTTAAATTCACCCTGTAAGCAAAGTTTGCAGGTGAGACTTTGTCTGCTTCTGTTGAGGCTTTCCAGAGTTTTGCTGTTCCAGTCATTTTGTTTCATATGAGCTGCCTTTTTGCAGTATTCGTTTTCTCTTGTCAGTTACTTCCATGTATGAAGTATATGTCATATATTTATGCTTGTTCATTATTTTAATTAGTAATAGTTTTACTTTATTTGGAAAAATTCCTGCATTGTAAGGCTTACATGTCTCATAAACATAAAAACCAGAATGTCATATTCCAAACTTCCCTTTCAGCTAAGAACACGCATGTGACCTTGACTTTATGGTCCAGGAACGTGATGGGTGAATTGGATTCAAAACTGAGAAGTGTGAGAAAATGGGACCAGTAGGGAGCTTCCATTCTATTTGTCTTTGTTGGAAGAGGAGGCCTCTAGTTTTCAGAAGAAAGGGTGATTTGCTGTCACAGGAATGGCATTGGTGCCGAAAAGTGTAGTAGTGGCTGTAAAGTCAAGTTCCCAGTCCTTACTGCTGCTGGCCATTGCTCTCAAAGCTGCAACAGCACTTTCCAAATAAAGACAATTACGTCTCTCTGTTTAGAGTACTAGCCTCTAGACTTTCTCTAAGCCTCACAAGACTCTGTGAGCTAGTGAACATTCTTTAATAACCAATTTCACTTAAGTTAGCCAAAGTGAATGTACTGTGCAGAGGTGATTATTTCTGGTACATCCTCATGATCATATCTTGTTTTGACTAAGTATAATTTAAACATTTTGTGGAGAAAAATAGTGAATTATGGTAAATCTAATGACGGCTGTAAACATGCTTTCTTTGCTTGAGCAAATCAATACAGGCTTGGTGTGCACCTTGTAATCTAGCAACAATTTTTTCTTCTCTTTGTTAAAGGGGCGAGAACAGAGGAAAAACATGCTTTTTCTATAGATTAGCAATACTCCATCAATTCACTTCAGATCTAAGTCAACTCTTTTATTCACTAACAGTCCACAGGGACCTTAATTGTCTCAAAAATGTTATAAGACTTTCAATGAATACACTATATTAATAATCAATTATGATAAGTCCTGATGAAAAGAATGCAGTAGGTGTCAAAGATGAGAAGACACATAACTTGGGTTTTCAAGGTAGGGGGCTAAGAGAATATGATACGTTGCCTTATTGTCAAATATATTCACCATGTTTCTCTGTACTTTGTCTCCCTCTCTCAATGGAAAAGTACATTTCTCTGTACCATGGGTTTAAGCTTAGCCATATTATTTGTTTTGGCCGTATGATTTGTAAGTAGAAGTCAGCTGGGTGACTTTTGAGGAGAAGCATTCATGGCCAGAATATGCCTTGCTATTCGTATCTTTTTTGTCTGCCATGAGACCAGGAATATCTTAGGCAAGGCTCCTGGAACAAAGTCACATCTGGCCCATAATAGATACATAAACTGAATGAAAAATAAGTCTTTGTTATAGCAAGCTACTGAGATGATTCTGTTGAAAGTTATTATAACAAAATGTAGCCTAAGCTGACTTATAAAAACTATTTTATAACTTTACATTTATAATCAAGCAATTCATTTTCATATTTTAGTAGTCTGTAGGTTTTTAAAATGACATATCCATAGAAACTACAATATAGATAAAATTAATCTTTTGTTAGATTTTTGCCTTGTTTTCTAGACAAGATTATTAGAAAAAATCTGAATAAGAATTCATTTGGTCCAAACAGCTTTCTTCAGCTTAGCTTAATAGACACATTTATGATTCTCATCTTCTTCATAGTACGTTTCTGGGTCTTCTTGAGTACACAAGATCTCACATAACCAGTACAGTATAGATAGTTTCCAAAGCAAATATAAAATTACCTTATCCCAATAACTTTAAAATACAGAAAAATAATTTTCTGAGAATTTAAGCATGAAACCAGTGAATAAAAAATTATTTGAAGAGAAAGAAAACAAATTTAAGGAGAGGAGAATATCTCCATGTGGGGAAGACTTTAATGTAGCTGAGTAAATGCATCTGAAAAATGGTGTCCATAAGAATGGAGTTTACTGAGCTGAGAAAGTATAGGAAAAGGGGGATTGTTTTAAGCCATTGGTAGTGCTCATCCAAGTATTTTGCATGGAGAAGATGGCTCTGATGCCAAGCATGTTCCACTTCAAGCATGAAAGTTGTTAGCAATCTAAACCTGACACTAAAATTTACTTGTGTTTTCTGATTTCATGCCAAGCGAGCAGCCAGCCTGCTGATTATAATTTTGCTTCCTGTGTACAGGAAGATGATACCCTAGTCATTTTAATTGCAAGTGTTCTAGTGCATCTGAAAAGTATTTCTGATTGTGAAATACTTTTCAGAAATTGCAATTCGGAAATTGGCATCTGGTTTACACATCAGTTTCTATAAAAATGGTGAACTAGATATTCCCTACCTGTTCCCCTAGATATATTCCATTCATTTCTTGTTGTTCCAGAAGACTGACTTTGTGGACTGCATTACCTGGAACCCTTGCTAGTTGTCTTTTGTTTGCATATTTGACCAACTTGTGGTACCATCAGAAGATGAAAAAGCAAGAGGAGGGGTGGGAGTTCTGGAATAATGGAGCAAGACTGAGTAAAAAGTCATTAAAACCAAAAGAATATGGCCAAAATTGTCAAGATCAACTTGTTCGGAACCTTGAAAATTAAGCTAAGTCCTATAATAACCAGGTCAATATTCAACTGGTCAATAAAAGCAGTTGAATCTAGGAAAGAACAGTGAATTTCGTGGTGATGAAACTTTCCTTATCCCCAGCCCTGTCTCTACACCTCCAAAGTGACACTGACAACCAGCAGCTTCGACAACCTTGATAGCTGCGAAAATGAGAAGACTAGCAGGCACTTGAAGTAGAAAAGGTTTGCAGCACCTCAGAAAGCTCCTTCCTCAGAGAATTGCCATTATTTTATCTCTCTGGAAGATCCCCGGGAAAGCCCCATTTATATACGTGGCTTTTTGCAATTTGTCTCACTTCAGAACTCATTCAGTGGAAAGAGTCTTATCTAATGGCATGTGTCAAAAAAATAAGAATCATCAGCAATTGTTTTAACACTGCTGCTGCCGAAAGGCAACACTATTTGGGGAAAACAAGAAACTGGCGAAAGCCTTAAAAGGGAAATCTGGGAAAATGAGATATCCATAGTGGGTTTTGCAAAGCTAACATAAGAGTGGAGATCTAAGGAAAGAAATGCATGTGCAGGGCTGTGCACAGGCCCAGGGAAGATCCGAGAAGGCCCTAACCTCTCACCTTGACAACTTTATTGAGCCTGATTCAACAAGTACATTCACGGTTTTCATCTCTTTAATAGCAGATATTTGGATCTCCTTGAGCAGCCACGGTAAAGTTCTTAAGGTGGTATTATTGAAAGTTTATACCATTCCCTAACCACTATATTGTTTATGGAAAGTAAACTATTTTCCCACATTTCTTTGTGAGGACCATGCTCACCAGGCTGAGGTATGGGAAGAATAATGTGGTGGCCTGAGGGGGGAGAAAAAGTGGCCTGGGAGGAGCTGGTTTTTACAGGAGTAGCAGGGGCAAAGTGGCAAGGGAAGGAGCTTGACACCCAGAAGAAAGGAGAAGTTCAAGAAAGAGCTAAGATTTCTCTAAGTGCTCCTAAGATGAACCTGGTTTCCAACTACATGTAGCTTGGGATCCCTAATGTTAAAAGTTTACGAGAAAAAAATGCTGTCTTGGAGAGAGGCAGAGAATGGGGAAATGGCTTTTTCACTCCCTGTAAGAAGGATGAGAAAAATAGTTTCTTCTGACAGGATAGAGCCCAGCTATGGTGGATTTTATTTACTCTTGGGGACAGTCTTTATAACAGATTCACTTTCTTCATTTTTATCATAGGAGAGCGAAAACCAGAATTCTTAAGGTTAGAAAAAAAGTAAGATAGCAGCAGGGAAAATCCTAGCCAACCTGGGGTTCTAGAAACGTGAACTGAATCTGCTGATTTCATTCAGTTTTGATCAGTATGGCTTGTTGCTCTCATGTTGAGAACCACTGTTAAGTGAGGCCTTAGAACTTCTTTCGAATGACCAAGCATCTGTGTCACTACTGGGTGCTGAGAGAAAAGAAACAGTCGAGAATCCCTCCTCCAATTACATCTAGCAGAATAAAAAAAGATAAATAGCCTGATTGTGGAAGAATTCCAGAGGTACTAACAGCAGCTCAGAGACACATTTCAGAGATGTTTGAACACTAAATGAATCTGAAAACTGGGGCAATAATAGTAACAGCAATCACTAAACATTTTTATTATTACCAGGAACTAGTCTAAGTGTTGCGTCCTATATGTCTTAGCTCTGTAAATTCCTACCACAATCCTAAAGATATATAAAATTCCATTTTATAAATAAGCTATCTGAGGCAATGAGAACTTAAATGTCTTTTCCAAATTACTTAGCATGGGAACGTGTATCCAGGATCCATATTTCCAGCTTCAGATCATAATTACACAGAAGATATTACATTTAATCTAATTCAGTTATAAATCCTTAATTTCATCAATATCTGAGTATAAGCTCCTAGTTAAATTAAGTGATGATTAATACCAAGTAAAATATTTTTAAAAGTTATGTGACTAAATATAAAAATAGTCTCCATAAGATAAGTGAGTAATATTGTTACCATCATAACCAGCTGGCTAATATTAATAATAGAAAAGGAATCCTTGCTATTTGTCAAGAAAAGAAGCAAAGGGGAGGCCAGACATTATAAGCATGGTCATCTGGGCAGCTTCACCAGGAACCTGCAGTTTCACACTCCCCACAGGGAAGCATTGGTCCGTTCCCTGAAGATCACTTGGGAAAGAGGGAAGATAGGCTCATGCTAAGTGAAGTCTGGGTCATGTAAGGAAGGTGCTTGCCTGCCAGTTTAATCTGGAAACAAATATAATTGGCTAGGAAAGCAGAGCCTCTGCAAACACACAAAATCCTGAAGGTTTAATTGGTTATGCTTCCAGTTAAAACCCCCAGAGACAAAGGAATTCTCTCTTTCCTTTTACTTTGTCCCTGCTCACTTGCAGTCGCTTGTTCCATGACCTGCACTAGCCTCCAAATGACCCTAGAAGCTGCATGGTCCATGGACCTGCCAACCTTACATGCAATGGTCTGCAGCTGGGAACACAAGTTAAGCTAGCCAGATGCTGAACTGGCTTGTGCTTTCCTGTGGAGCAGAAACTCTGGGCATTGGCTTTAATTTTCGCCCTGTTGAAGACAAAATGGGACCTTTTCCATGACAGGACGGAGGGAGATGGGACCTTGGAGGGAAACCCCCTGAATATTACTTCATCAATAAAGCTTTGCATAATACTTCATCTTTCAGTGGGGGCCTCAGGAAATTCTTGTTCCCACAGCACCCCATGGAGCACAGTTCCACCAGCAACAGGTGGGGACACAGAGAGCACCCCACCGATAACAATAAAAATAACAATATTATTTAATTACATCACATGATATAAACAAGGTTTGGGAAAGCCATTGACAAATATGGACTGTGGGTAACTTGTACTATATAAACAAAACTGTCTGAGCATAATATCCTCCATTTGGATAAATGATATCAGAGAGAGCAACATGACCCTAAAATCCTCTAAGTGTTGAAAGTTCAGTTATAAGCAAATGATGAGTGTCTCATACACAGATATGCTGATGAACATGACAAAGATTAATCAAAATCATTTTCTTGATGCAAAATAAGGCAAATAAATTGAGACACTCAACTCTAGTGTACCACAAAAAGTAAAGCTATAACATTGAATGCATTTCCTTCCTCTCTCTGTAGAGATCTGGGGTTTTACATAAATGTTGTTATACAGCATAAATACAATTTTGTATCCTGGTCTTACTTTTAACTTAGTCTTATAAACAGAAGTCTTTTTCGTGTTTAAACATTCTTTAGAAATATCATTAAATGACTTCGTAATACTTAATCAATCAAGGTATGCCATTCTCATTCACCAATACTCTTCATTTTTAAGTTTTTAGGTTTTTTCTTATTTTTCACTGTTACAAACCAGATTTCAATTAACTTCGTGCATATGCAGTTTTCAATATTTAATTACATTTTATACAAAAACATTCCTAGAAATATTCAAGTTTAATAACAACTTAAGATACTTGGTATACATTGTTAAGTTGCTTTCCAAACGGATTGTGCTACATTGCATTACCATTTTCATTCTGTTAAAACTACTAAATCAACTAAAACATATAACATCTTTATTTATGAAAGCTATTGTATTTCTCTTTTTCTCTGTCTTTCTCTCATTCACTGACTGGAAAAACTGGATAATTCAATAATATTAACATATACCTGAGAATCAAATACACTTGAATTGGTGTCTTTATTTTGCCACCAAGAAGCCATGTGACTTTAGGCAAATTATTTATCTCCCAGAGCCTCAGATTTCTGATGTATAAAACAAGGATAATAATATATATCTCATAGGACTGTGGGAAGAAATATACCAAGGTTCAATAGGTTTGAGTAAGTTATAGTAATAGTAGTAGTAGAAGCACCATTTAGAGGGAAAAAAATCAAAAATTGAATCAGCCCTGTCAGGCGTGGCTCAGCTGTTGAGTGTCAACCTATGATCCAGGAGATCGAGGTTCAATTCCCTGTCAGGACCCATGCCCAGGTTGCGGCTGGATCCTCGATAGGGGCCATGCAGGAAGCAGCTGATCAATGACTCTCATCATTGATGTTTCTGTCTCTCTCTCTCCCTCTTCCTTCCTCTCTCTGCAGTCAATTAAAACAAATTGAATCATTTGAGTAAATATCTTTGGGTGATTAAATTCTCACAACAGAACTATTCAAAATATTTAACAACTCTTATGTCTTTAACTTTGACCAATCAGAATGAATGCCTGAACCAAAAAAAAAAAAAAAAAAGTTAAAGAAGGGAGCATAAAAAGTATGCTAAGAAAGGAGAGAAAATAGAATAATATAAAATGTTCAATTAAAATCACTAAAGACAGAAAGAGAGTGTAAGACTAAAATAGGAACAAAGAACAGGGCAACAAATAGATACGGTAGGTATTAATCCAACTGTATCAATAATCACTTTGAATGTCAATAGTCTAAATGCACTAATTAAAAGACAGATGTCAGAAAAGATCACAAAACAAGACTCAACCATATGCTGTCTACAAGAAAGTCACTTTAAATATAAAATCACATATAACTTAAATATAAATGGCTGGAGAAGAATATATCAGGCTAAAACTAATCAAGAGAAAGCAGAAGTAGCTATGTTAATTTCAGAGTAGACTTCAAGGCAAGGAAAGTTATAAGGAAGAGCATTACATAATGATAAAAGGAGACAATTCTCCAGGAAAACATAACCCTTAATGTGTATGTGCCTAATAACACTGTGCCAAACTATAGGAAGCAAAGACAAATACGACTGCAAAGAGAAATAGATTAATCCAAATTTTACTTGGAGACTTCAATACCTCTCTCAGAAATAGAGAGATTCAGCAGGCAGAAAATCAGTAAGGACATAGCTGAACTCAAAAACACCATCAATCAACTGGATATAATGACATCTATAGACTACTTCATCCCAGACCAGCAGAACTCACATTCTTCTCAAGCTCACATTGATTATTCACCATTATAGCTCACATTCTGGGCAGTAAAACACAATTAAAATTTTTAAAAGAATAGAAAGAATACAATGTCTGCTCTCAGATCACAATGAAATTAAACTAGAAATTGGTAACAGAAAAATAATTTGAAAATTACCAGATAGGTGGAGATTAAATCACACTTGCCATAGCACATGGGTGAAACAAGAAATCTGAAAGAGAAATTTAAAAATATTTTGAACTAAATGAAACAAAAACACAAATTATCAAAATTTGTAGGATGCAGCAAAAATAGTGCTCAGAGGGAAATTTATAGCATTGAGTGTATATATTGGATAAAAAGAAAAATTTAAATTCAATAATCTCAGTTTCTACCTTAGGTTTTTCACTGCAGTATGGATGTGAGAGAGCTTTCCTTATAGGTCTATCACTCCTGAACTCAATGCTCTTGATAGTCAGTCATATTTTATTCAGTGATTTTTAAAAAGTGAACTTCTGTAATGACATTTCATTTTAGAAAAGTTAGCTATTTTTAAAAGAAATCAAGATTCAGTTTTAAAGAATAAAAGTGACATTCTTCATGATGTCATTGTAGTTTCATGAATATTTTACAAAATTCAGTCATGACCACAGCAATTTTCTCCAGAGATTAACATACTGGAAGTTATGATATAGAATTTAAAATATATTCATGTTTGAAGGTGATCTAAAAGTTTAAATTTCCAAATTCAAACCAAGTAATTAAATGTTCATCAAAATCAGATACAAGTTATGAGTATCAACTTTTCAAATGATATTGTGTCTTGTAATACTGAGAAAAACTAAGTGTAAAAGGAATAATTCTTGGCTCTTCATTTCACTTCATAATCATTGCAATTATATCATGTATGTGTTATTCTATATAGAAAGTACTATTACTTATACTTTAGACAATCCAGTTTTCAGAAGATAAAAATTAAGATGCTTTCTGCTTTAGTAATTTCCTTTTTTATTATATTAATACAATAGTTCAATGAGATAATGGTTAGAATTTTTAAAGTTAGTGAATATGCTAGCCCCATTTGATTTGAAGTAGCATATTTCATCCTGAAAATGCAAGGATGCCTCTCTATTTATTTGGTACAGTTAGCAAATGTGTAGTCTTAGAACTCTGAATAATTCATCATTTACAAGTCCAGGAACCAATTATTTCAATTAAACCAAGTATTTTTCAATTTTGTCAAGAACTTGATATCTAGAAATATAGTTCAACTCTGTGTACGTGCTATTTTCCAGTTAGAAAGAGACTAGTGGGACCAAATTTTTAAGTGAAAAAAGATACCAGCACAGTTTAAAGAGTTTTATTTGTTAATGCTAAAGGATCTTGTTAAAAGAGAACTTATTAATCCTTTTACAGAACTTTCCCACCCAAGATAGATAAACGACAACAAGGGCCAGTATCAAGGGCAAGAAATGCCAGTGTAAGAATATAAATCAAGCAAGATTTAAGAAAATATCTTTGTTAGAACCAAAGTAGTCAGTGCAGCATCTGGGAATTTTACTAGATAGAATTCCATAGCCAGTGAGCATAAGGAAAATTCCTGAATTGTTATCATTAAGAAGGATAAAAGTGTTTAAATATCAGATACTGGAAAAACTGAAATAAGGTGTAAGGAAAAAGGACAAGTCGGGTTTAATTTCTCCCATTAAACAAGCCAAATGGGAAGCCATGCACAATGGGGTTTGCCTGGGCAGTCCCAATTTTCACCCCAGTCCAGTTTAGTGTCCCTCAGGTAAGAGTGAATTATTTCTGGTGCCATAAGCAAAAGTCACTCTTTAAAATGATAGCTCTGTTAAGCAGAATTACTCAAAATTGATCATTGAGATTTGGAGGGAGAAAATAAGAACACCTGAGAGATAATTGTCTTAAAAGTGAAACTTTTCCTCAGAGTTAGAATTGTCAACTATGAGGAAACTATCTGGAGATTAGTTCTCTGCCCACAGTTTTTATGGGCAACTAAGAGTAATAAAATGATATCAAATCTGGAAATTGTGGCCTTCAGCAATCCATTTAATACCTTTGGGTCTCAATTTCCTCAGATGGAAGAACAAAGGGGAGGGGGGGCAAGAACACAGTGATCTTTAAAATCTGTTGACGATAAAGAAGCTCTGTAATAAAACTGACAAATCTAGTGACAGAAAGTAACTTCATAGGGAAATCTGATCATAAATTCCTAACTGGACAGGTCATGGTGGGCAGCCACACCCCAGGCACACAACTTTTTAGTAAAAGGTTTATCTTTGCCTTAAGCAAGCCTGTCCATTATTTTTAAGATCTAGAGGAATCCTCTTTTTCAGACCCTTCAGTGGAGAAACCACTCTCAAGGGAGCACATTATCTTGTTAACTGTCTTGGAATCCTATTCCCACCTTGCTTTCTCCCACCTTTATGTAATCTTCTTTATGTCCCCTCCTTCATCCCAAATGTATAAAAGAAACTGCAAAACCATCACTCTTGAGAGCATTTGAGATTTTGCTACCCAGCATCTGATGTCATTTTGGCTCAAATAAAAATTGTCTACAGGTTTGGAGGTTTCTTATGTCAAAAAATCCATCAAGCATTAGTATTGAGAGCCCCTTGTCCTGTTTGGTGCTCAAACTCACCTTTTGTAGTCCCTTCACTCCATCCTGAGAAGTCTCCCTGCTGTTTCCTGCCATTTCTGCCAAGGAGACTTACCTAGAGACTGTTAGTCAGAGATATTACAGACTGTAGTTATCATCCATACCAGACAGCTGGTCTCCATCAGGGAGAGGAGGGCTGAACAAGCATGAAAGCCATAGTCATTGGACTGAAATGAAAAAACATAAAATATTACCAAGGCAAAAATGCATATCACTCTAAATTATTAGTGTTTTTCTTTCCTTTACTGATTTTTTTTCTTTATCTAAGAACATTCCAGCAATGTTTTGCCCAAACTATATAGGAATGGCAAGTCATCATGTCTTCATGATCCTCCTCACTTCCTAACGTGGGAGACACTAATTAATTCTCAACAAACTAATTAGCTGGCTGCGCAGTGGGCAGTTACTTCCAAACTCCGTGCTACCAATAGTGCCTACTGCTTGTGTGTTTAAATATGTGTGTGGATGTACACACAAATACACATTTTTTAAATTTCAGTTTTAAGAAGAAGTCAAACCTTTTCTGCCTGTGTTAAAAAAATATCAAAAGGCTGATTATTTTGACATTTAATGGGATTTAAAGACAAAAATTACCTATACTACAGAGAACTAAATGTAGATAATTGTAAATTTAGAGTGGATATTGTTATTCTTCCATTAGAAAGCAAACAAACAAACAAAACAACAACAAACACTTCAGTGTGCTCTGTTATCATTACACTTAGTTTAAACACTAGCTGTTATTTGTAGAGGCATCAGGTCATTTATTTTATTTAACACCAGGTGTTCAGTGCAGATTATAGAAAGAAGGAAAAACAATGTAGCCTGTCATTTAATGAAAAGGGATTTAAATTTGTGAAGGGCAGCAAAAATAGACACAACAATAGAAGATGGTGGTATGAATTGTTAGTTCCATGCCCTAAAACCCTGGCAGTGCATGAGGATATTGGGTAGGTTATATTGATATTTAGAAAAATAAGTTTCTAAAAGGGGCAAGAGTAAAATAAGTGGAAATTTATTAGGATAAGTTAATGTACTGAGCAACTCAGTAGAACACATATTTGAGATCTCAGTGGTGCTAGATATACTTTTATCCAATGATACTCTGTCAAACATGAGGATCCAGGGATCATTTGTCTTGTTGAAGGATTTCCAGTGAAATAAAATTTACACATGAAATAAGGGAAACTTAAGAAAAATATCACTTAAACCCAGCATATTGTCTGCAACTTGTATCTATACAAAGTAATGTATATTTTCAAATTACTGCTTTCCGAAGCCTTGCAGTGCTTTACCATTTGGAAGTTGTTTGTGACAAAAGCTAGAGCTAATTTACCCAGACTGTGCCACTATCCATATAACTGCTATTTTTATGGAGAGAAAGCAAAGAAAATGAAAATACTAGCAAAAAATACCAGTAAAAATACTGGAAAATATATGTTCATTTATTCACTGAGCAAACATTTATGAGGTATTTCCATGTTCTATGAAATATCCTAGGAACCAGACAGAAAAGACAGTACACAGCATCCCTCTTGCAAAGGAAGTTACGTTTAAGTTAAGAGGAGACGGATTTATCAATAGAGAATTCAAATGAAATGTGTTCAATGTAGCAATATCCATAGGGTTTGTAAGAGCATGACAGGGGAAAGACAGAATACCTGGTTGCCTGTCATCAGCATTTTCTCATCAGCACAATTTTTTCCTGAAGTATCACTAGTAATTCGCGATAAAACAAAAAAACCACCAAAAACAAAAAACCACCAACATTTTTTAATAATTTCCTCTTGTTATGGTTTGGAATTTATTCAGGTTCATTTTTATATCTTTACTTGGACTTGCTTGCCTTCTGATGTTTTCTTGGCTGGAACAAATGAAGAGGTGGAAATGATATCGAGATGAAGTGGGGAGTCCTCTTCCCCACTGGGTGCTGCTGGGGGTAGAGTTCTTGCAATATCCCTGGAAAAGGAATTTGGAGACTCTCACAGGAGAATGAGTGATTTTTACTTGCATGGAATTAAACCCCTGTGTTTCCAAAGTCCCATTTCCCTTAGTCCAGTCACAGAAGGAGTATAGCTGGGGTCCCAGTAAAGCTAGAAGCAAAACCAGTATCCAGAGTTTCCTTTCCATGCCAAGAGTGCCAATAGGAACCAAGAGGGCAAACTTCTTTGTTCAGGGGATTAAATATCCCAGATTTCCACATGCTTGCAGTGGCCATGCCCATTCTGGACAATGACCTCTGTTTCCAGGTGTGACTGACAGCAAGCCCCTTACCCAGCCTTCCCAACTTTACTGGGCATGTGTCTACCTTCCCTTTGTCCAGCCCCCTTCCCCCAGTGTTTTGCAAGGCACATACCTATAATGCCTGGCCTTCGCTTTGCTCCTTTCCTATTATTCATAATTGGCTAATTATAATAGTATCAGAAAAGATTGCACAGAACCTTTTTATGCTTCTTTATCTCTGTCACTGTCAGAACAAAGTACTAGCTGAGAGGAAGAAGAAAAACCCTAGTATTCCAAAGTTGAGGTTTAACTTATTTTTCTTTTCCTTTTAATTTTGCCTATGATGCATTTTTATAAAGAGAAAGGCAAGTATTAAAAAACACACACGTACCGTCCTTATCATTTCTTTAATCCTCTGAAAAATGTTTGCGTGTATATACATGTTATTAAACTTTAATTTATTTTCACCTGCTAATCCATCTCATGTCAATTTGATTATTAGACTGACAATAAAAGAATGTCCAGCCTAAGAAAAAGTCTTATAAGAGTTTGTATGAGCCTAACTGATGATAATGGCCTGAAGCAAAATCTCAACGGATTCAAAAAATGCTCCGGAAAATGGCAGTTTTGAAACTGATTTTAAACATTAGAATCAGAGGAAGAGACATAAGGAGGGTTACATGAAATCTGCTGGTGGTAGATTAAGAAGGCAGGAGAAAGCAAAGCAGGTGGGATACAATAAGTTGCAAAACAGAGAGACACATACATTTTTTACATTTGTGGGCACAGAATAGCGTGGATGGAAAGGAGCCACATACTAACCTGACTAGCTCAGGGCAGGCCTGCATGGTGGCCTTGCAAACTCAGAGACCTAAAGTAACCACAAAAGATGGTCCGAAATTAAAATTTTTTAACTAAAAGCAGTTTATGGTGGGTAGTTGCCGGAGCCTGCCGGCAGTCGAACGGGAACCTGATTGAGGGGGTGAGGATTGGAAAAGAAAGACAAGAGACAGGATGGGATCGGGAGGGCTGCAGCTCATTCCTGTTGCCAGCTGCCAGCCCCGAGTTTATTTTCTCCACTCAATATATACAGGCACTGTTGATTGTGCTGAATAGCACCCCGCCCCACATTTCTTCCCTTAGCCCAATACTAAGTAATTACTCCAAGGTCCTACGAATGCCTTTTCAGAGTAAACACCCTGCCTCCTGCAGGAGCTCAGGCCTTGGAAAGTATCCTTATCTCGGCTTCTAATGGGAACTTTTGGGGAGGATAGAGTCCTTGGCTTGGTATGTGGCTTAACTATCCTTTAACCCTTCCGGCCGGGGCCAGCTTCCTAATTAGCCTTTCTAGAATCTAGTGTTGCTTTGGTGCCTCAAGGACTGGGTCAGGGAGCAGGAGGGCACCTCTGCAGCTCACCCAGGCAGCTCCTCTGTGCCTGGGGCCACTAACTCATCCACATCTCCCTGGGGAAGCATTTTCCACTGATACCGTTGCATGGGTCTCTGCAAATTGATAGCTGGGACACTGAATGCAAACCGTTCCCTGTCCCTCGGATGGAGGGGGAGCGGGGGGAGCAGGGCGAGTGCTAGCACCGCTGCCCACCACTCGGGTCAATGCCTCAGAGATTTCTCTCTTGATGGCACTAGGGCAAGCGGGCCTCCCGGGTCTTTCTCCCTGGGCAGCACCTCGCCCGGCGGGTCCTCCCGGGGGGAGTCCCGCCGGCTCCCCACAGGTAGTCATGTCCTAGGCTGGTATCTTCCCTGACAAAGGTGAGTCTCTACCTTAACTGAGCCTGGCTACTGTCTTCATGCATCTACGATAACATATCCTTGGAATGTCAAAGTAATTTTCTTTTTTCCAGACCCCTCAAAGCACAGGCACTGCTCTGCAGAGACCACAAACCTCCTCATTTTCATTGAGTTCATTGTTGACCATTAACTACCCCATACCCACCTATGTAAAATAAATATGTCTATCATTTCACTTTTTATCCAGTCCCAGAGATCCCCCCCCTTTGCTCTCTCCCACCTTCCTAATCTACCACCAATGGATTTCATGTAACCCACATACGTCTCCTCTTTTGATTGTCATGTATAAAATATGGTGCAAGACTGTCATTCTTCAGAGCATTATCTCAATCCATTGAGATTTTCCTTCCTGGCATTTGTCCACAGTTTGGCTCAAGTAAACTCACAAAAATTCTTCACAGGTTTCCTTGCATTGGCAACAGTTAACATTTACAATACACAGAGATAGAATGTGGGGGAAAATATCACAATGTGGTCTAATGCTCTGGTGCCTGCAGTTGTGCCTTTGAGAGGTCTAGAAAAGAAATTACTTTGACCTTTCAAAGGTATGTTATCTTAGATTCATAAAAACAATAGACAATTTAAAAGGTAAAGATTGATCTTTGTCAAGGAAGCTACAGGCTTAGGACATGACTATCCACCATTACCTGCTTTTAGTTAGGAATTTTTATGTTTAGACCATCCTATGTGGTTACATCTGGTCTCTGAGTTTGTAAGGCCCACCATGCTGGGCTCCCCTGAGTTTCTCAGGTTTAGTAGGTGGCATTTTTTTGGTCCACAAGACCAGCCAGAAGAACTTAGAATAGTGGAAGGAAAATTACTTTTCCACCTTCACAACCTCCTGTTTACATGGGAGAGACCCAGGAAAACTGAGTAACTGGTCAAAATGACTGAAGCCATCACCTTAAATACCACCTTCTGCTAAAAACAAAAGAAGATTTTGGGGATGGAGAGTCCATTGTAGGAGGTGACCAGAAAAAAGCACAATAAACAAAGGCAAGTTTGTTACGCAGATTTAAGTCCTTGCCTTCTCCATTGATAATGGCTACTAGAGATTTAGAGCTATCCTTCTGCTGAAGTGAGGGAGACACTATGACAAATGGAGATTTCCCTTACAAATGTTTCCTTTACAAATGTAAATGTGACTTCTACATGGTTTTCAAAACTTCTCCCATTTCTGCTATTTCTTAAAAACGAACAGCTTAAAATAATCAACATCCCAAAGAGTCCTTTTGGGGTGGCAAACTTTGCTCTCCTTCAGTAGCAAATTCATTCTAGTTCAGGTTTCTACCGTTTAAGTTTGGGTTTTAAAGATCAGTACGTACTTGGGGGAGGAAAATAGTAAAGTTTAGAAAATGGTAGAGTTTGAAATACCTCTGAAATTGATGAAAAGTGGAGTATGTGGTGTGGTGGTTAATTTTATGTTAAATTGCCTGGCCCAGAGGTGCCTGAATAGCTGTTAAAACATTGTGTCTGGGTGTGTCTGTGAGAGTATTGCTAGAAGAGACTATTATTTGAATTGGTGAACTTAATTCACCAAATGGCACTTCCCAATGTGCTTGGGCATCACCCAATCCATTGTGATCCTGAACAGAACAAAAAGTTGGAGCTAAAGTAAATTTGCTCTCTCTGCTTCAGCTGAGACATCCATTCTTCTTCTGCCCTTGGACACTGTTGCTCCTGATTCTTGGGATTTCAAACTCAGGTTGGGACTTATACTAACAGCCAGGACCATACTGTCTGGGTTACTATAGCTTTGTAGTATAGTTTGAAATCAGAAAGTATGATGCCTCTAGCTTTGTTCTTCTTTCTAAGGATTACTTTGGCTATACAAGGTATTTTGTGGCTCCATAAAACTTTAGGATAGTATTCTCTATTTCTGTGAAAAATATAATTGGGATTCTGATAGGAATTGCATTGAATCTATAGATAACTTTGGGTAGTATGGCCACTTTAACAATGTTAATTTTTCTGATCTCTGGACATGGGATATCTCTCCATTTATTTGTATCTTCTTGAATTCCTTTCATCAATGTTGAAAGGTTAAGGTTGGTGGTTGTGGGGGCAGGCTAAATAGCCATCAAGGATGATGAATAAAGAAAACATTGAATTTATTTAAGGAAAAGGGGATGGGGAATGGGGAGATCCAAAGGGAAGGGCTACACAGCACTGAGTCAAAGAGTATTGGGTCGATGATGGCAGCGAAAATATCCTTGGGACAGTGAAACAAGGAAGGTGCATAGAAGAAGCAGCAGGAGAACCCAGGCTGGGCTGCTTGGCTCACTGAGAAGTCAGAGAGAGGAGGGGGCCTTGGAGACAGGCTCAGGGGGTTAGCCTGGGACAAGCTACTGCGGCCCATTGCTGCCCTGGTTGCGAGTTTCGTGGGGTCCCCTCAGACGGAAGAAGGGGGATGGAGATGGCACTGGCTTGCTCCCCTGGTGGGGAGCCAGCAGAGAATTGGGTCCTTTGTCCTGAACATATTTATCTCTTTCTTGCAGGTGGGAATCTTAGGGGAGGGTCTCAATAGAATATTCATCAGCTTTTCAGGGGTGCTCTCTCAGGGTCCTGGTCTCCACTGATTGCTGGGTGCCAGGACAGGGGCTCATTAGTCAATGTAGCTGGTCCTGAGGCAGCCCTGGCACCACTTGTCTGGTTTCGCTGCTTTTCTGGGCCTGGAGCTGAGGCCTAGATGTTATCTTTAGGGAGGAACACTCAGGAGGTCTAAACCATATGACCAGAGCTATGCTGGGAGAGGGTAGGTTACCCTGGGGACGAGGTTCTTGTTTTCCCAGTTTTTCCCCTTGCTAGGCATCCTGGGCTTCCTGCCCTGGTGAGTCTCTATATCTGGATTTCTGTACCTGGCCCATCTAACAAATGTCTTTGCAGTTTTCAGTGTACAGATCTCTTACCACTTTGGTTAAATTTATTCCTAAGTATTTTTTCATGCTATTGTGAAAAGAATTATTTTCTTTATTTCTGAATAGACATTTTTCTAAAGAAGACATACAAATGACTAGCAGGTACATGAAAAGATGCTGTCCATCACTAATTATTAGGAATAATATCAAAGCCACAATGAGATCATCTCAAACCTGTTAGAATTGCTGTTGCCAAAAAGAGAGATACCAAGTGTTGGTGAAGATATGGAAAAACACAAATCCTTGTGCACTAGTGGTGTGAATATAAATTGGTACAGCCGCTATGGAAAGCAGTATGGAGGTTCCTCAAAAAATTAAAAATAGTACTATACGATCCAGCAATCCTACTTCTGGGGGTATATCCAAAGGAAATAAAATCACTATCATGAAAAGATATATGTACCCCCATGTTCATGGAAGCATTATTTATAATGGCAAATATATGAAAACAATCTAGGTGTCTGCCAATGGATGAATGGATAAAGGAGATATTCTATATATACTCAATAGAATACTATTAAGCCATGAGAAACAGAGGATCTTGCCATTTGCAGCAACACTGATGGACCTTGAATGCATTATGCAAATTGAAATAAGTCAGAGATACACAAAGAGTTCAGGATACCACTTATATGTGGAATCTTAAAAGCTGAATTCATAGAATAGAATTGTGGTTACAAGGGGCTTGGAGGTGGGAGAAATGGAGAGATGTTGGTCAAAGTGTATAATCTCCCAGTTATAAAATGATTAAGTTCTGGGAGCTAATGTACAGCATGGTGATTATAGCTCACAATATTGTATTGTCTATGTGACAGGTGCTGAGAGAGTATATCTTAAAAGATCTCACCATGAAAATAAATTGTAATTATGTGACACTATTGAGGTTTTAGCTAATGCTAAGGTGGTAATCACTTTCAACATACATGTATTAAATCAACATGTATACAACTTAAACTTCTACAATATTATATGTGAATTATATCTCAATAAATTTGAAAAAAAAAACTTGTTTTGTACTCTACACATTTCAGTCACTTTTCTCTTCTACACGTATGCACACATACACACACACACTCATACATACAGAGGAGACCACCACAGATACCAGGTAGAAGGCCTAAAATACATAAGAGCACCCTGATTATGTATCCTTGAAAATAACAAAATGTTTTAATGAATTATTCCATAGGATTATTTAGAATTATTGAGATAAGAATTGTTCTCCTTATTAATTTGTTCAAATCACTTTCTGTGATTTTCTGAGTGAAATTAATCTCCCTTCTGATGTGGTCGTAAATTCTCCCTACTCTTTGAAATCCTTCTACATCTTTTCAAGAGATAAAGGTATTTTGTGACTCTTTTACTTTTCTGCTAAGTCCCTCCTTAATTTATGGGCCTTTCTCCAATCCAATCTTTCTCTTTCCTGTTTAGAAACATGACCTTTACTTCAGTACTCAAGAGTTTTGGGTTCTGTTCAAATTTTCAGTTGAGAAAAGTGGAACATCTCATTGTTTTGCTACCGAAACCCTTTATAATTGAGTTAAATTTTATTAATTACAGTTGCATGCGTTTCTGTTTGTGGCTTTTCCTTCAGAAGTTGGCAAAACTAGAAAAAGGCAGCAGTGGCAGAGATCAAATGTGCCTGGAATAAGCAAAGATCATAGAAAAGTAACATAGAGATGAAACACTACTATAAATCAGAACAATACAAGACTATGCTAAGGCAAAAAGGAGTCATTTTGTTGTTTTTTTAATTTTCAGTTATTCCAATTTCAGTAAAAATTTTTTTAAAAAAGAAAAGAATTTCTTTGAGTGCATGCATTAGGGAAACAAAATGCATTTCAGAAATGAGATGAATCAAGACTTTGTTCATAAATTGAGGAAGATCTAAAGGCTCCGGATCTCTCTGATGAAAGCTATTTTTCTATGATTACTTAGCCTCTTCTATTTTGTTATTTACCTAGGATGTGTTCTTAATGTACAACTGAGTTTTAGCTTCTGTATACATTTCTAAGAATTATAGAAAGGTAAACAGCTCCCAATTAAATTTTATACAATATTCTCTATGGCACAATTAAAATTTAGATATATTTGTGGTCAACTGTGTGGGTAATTGAAGCAGAAATTTTATTGCTTAAGAATGTTCCCACTTAAAAGAAGAAAGAATATTTTTTTAGTCCTTAATCCCATTTTCATTGTATTTTTTTTCTCAAACTCTTCTTCTCAATGATTTCTTGATTACTCCCAAACTTTCCATGTTTAAAAAAATCACCTCTGTCATTTTCTCTTTTAATGCTCTTTTATTTTTCTGCCTTAACTTTCTTTGTCTGAGTGTTGATTTTTCATTTGTGGTAGAAATATCTGTATCACTTCCAAATTTCTAGATTTGGTGGAACATAAAGTTTATGTAACTTGGGGTGAGTGGACTCTTTAAGTAACATGATCTAAATTTATCATAACCAGGCAGAGCTTTGGAAGAAACCTGTGCAAGTGAAGTGCCATGAAGTTTGAGTTCATGGTAAGTCTTCCCATTATTATTAATCCATTCCAGACCTGCTCCTCCTTTCCATTGATTTCTCATTATATATTTACTGGAGAGAAAAATATAACAGGGCTTTGGCTACCATTGTTTAGTGCCCTATTTTCACCAATGATGAGGACAGCCAGTTGTGTAAAGAAGTGGCTGTGGACTTGGTAGAAACTCTCAGAAATAAAAATTCTTATCAATGTACACCTGTCTATGAATAAAATGGAAGTTAGGTGAGACTCTGAACTAGGCAGGCAATTGTTTAGCAATGCAATTTTCACTTTGAAAGAGAAGCTGCCGAAGACAGAGAGGCATGGACATAGAAAGTTGACTTATAGTAAACCAGTTTTGCATTTCTTATGGTGAAAAATAATATATAAATGTAAAAGGAATTTTGGAAGCAATAATCAATAGTGAGTTGAGATATATCAACTTATTTATTTATAAGTAGTTAATCTTTAATAGTCTTATTCATAGGGCTAGAGAAGCATTATGAAGTGATAAAAAAACAACAACACTGCAGGCTTTGAAATTAAATTGACCTCAATGCAAACCTTGAGTCTGACACTAGCTGTGAAAGTCTAACAAAGTTGAACCTGTTATATCAAATATGAAGAGGAGAATAACCAGGTTATTGATTGTAAGGACTCATTTTATCATATTTGTGTGTGTAGATAAATAATACTACAGAAATCATAGTCATCATTTTCATTACTGTTAAACATATATGTTTATATTATACATAATATATGTTAGGTATACAGTAAATACATATAATAGATACAGTTGGCATATAAATAGAAATTAGAGATTAAATGTGTACAAAGATCTATATTTAAGGCAGAACAATAAGCATATTATTGAAATGCTTTTCACAGTAATCTTCTATGTCCAGAGTATTTGTCCAAAAGGATTTTGCATTTATTATAATTATTGTAAGTAGTTGTGGATTAACAAATATATTTCTTTCACTTCTTGCATGCCAAACCTTGAACCAGAGAATCATACTCCATCACTTTTCCCCCCCAAAACTTGCATATAAATAACTGTAAACTAAGCTGATATTCCTAATAAGCATTTCAATTTGTAAAAAAAAACATTACCAAAGTGATAATTTTTCCATCCCTATATACATTTTTCAGTTTAAAGTCATAAGCCAGCTTGAGCAAAAGCTTAGTTTGGCTAGATGAAGTCAAAGGAGAATGTATTAGAAATCATATTAAAAAAGTAGTCTGAACCAAAGGACAGTTAGTACCTCAGTCATAAGACACGCAGAAGTGAGAGACATCTGTGAAGAATCATTTCTCAAAAAAAGCCAAACTCATGATGTTGCTCCAAGATAGTTTCAAAACGTACTTTATCCTACTACAAATAAATATGTATTTATACATGTAATATTAACTTTTTAAATTGTGGTGTAATTTGCATACAAAACATTCAGTATTTTAAAACTATGTAGTTCAAGGATGTTTAACAAATATATATACTCATTTAAAACACCATCCCCTGGCCCTGGCTTGTGTGGCTTGGTTGGAGCACCCTCCAGCACACCAAAAGCTGGAGGGTTCGATTCCCGGGGAGGGCACATACCCAGGTTGTGGTTCGATCCCTGGTCCGGGGGGGAGGCAACCAACAGATGTTTCTCTCTCACATCAATGCTTCTTTCTCTCTCCCTCTTTCCCTTCCTCTCTCCAAAGCAGGGGTGGGGAACCTTTTGTCTGCCAAGGGCCATTTGGATATATATAACATCATTTGTGGGCCATACAAAATTATCAATTTCAAAATTAGCTATGAAGAAAAGCCCCTCGTTTTATTGAATTTCTAGTCCCACCTGTGGTTGCCTTGGCAGGACCAGGCCAAATTATTTCGCTGGCCATAAATGGCCCTCGGACTGAACATTCCCTACCACTGCTCTAAAGGATCAAAAAAACATTTAAAATAAATATATAAACACCATGCCCTGCAGAGGTCAGGTCCTCCAAGTGGCCACCCTGACACCTAGTGTTAGAGTTCCCAGCTCATCCCTTGCTCACCCGGGTGTGCCAACGGAGGGGGAGGGGCTTCTTGGTTCCTTGGCCAAAACCTTTGGCTCCCACCTGCCCAGTTCAAGGCAGGCCCCACGTGAGTTATAATGGTTATAGAGTTGGGGCTACATTACAAGCCAGCTGCTTTCCTTAATCCAGCCCTGGCCCTCACAGAACCTCATTGTGGACACTAGTTTTTTGGGCTTCTCTTGGGACTCGGATCTTTAAGTCAGGTTCACCCACTTATGAGCACCAGCTGCCACTTGGGAACATTTTGAAAGCAGGAGGTACATCTCCAGTCTTCAGACCCCACAGGCCCTCTTGGGTCAGAGGCCCTCTCAGCTCACTTTGTTTCAGCAACACTCACTTCCATCACTTCCTCAAAAATTTTCAGGTCCTCTTTGCTTTTTCCTCTGTCTGAAATTTTCTTTCACCTTTTTCATCTGAAAAGTTTCTATGCTTCCTTCAAGTAACCATGAGTTACTCAGAACCTCTATAATTAATTTTTAATATGAAAAAATAACATAATAAATGTAAAATATCATGAAGAATACTAAACTGTAATGAACAAACAGGGAGTCGTCTGCAGCAAGTATAGCATACTTTTAATATTTATATTTATAAAAACATATAAATATGAATAGTTATATAAAACTGTAAGAAGCACTAAATCCCTTACTTTGAAAATGACTAAAAACAGGGAAGTAATCTAAAAGAATATGCAATGACTAATAAATAAGGAAATTATTCAATCTTGCTGTTAATCAAAGATATGTATATTAAATATCAATAAACTTCCAGTTTTCTTCTATTAAGTTAACAAATAGTTTGGAAAATGCTAATGTTAATGCTGATGAGAATACAATGAGAAAGACATTTCTGATGAGAGTACAATGAGAGCACAGTCTTCAGAAAAACAAAGGCCAAGAAGATTGGTGTGTTTCCTGTCTATACAAACTTATCATGAATTAAGGAAGCACCAAAGATTGATTTTGCTTACAACAGAGTGGGAGTAAATATTAAGAGAAAGGAAGAAAGCATAAACTTATAACTCAATAGCTTTAACCACCATTATTTCTATGATGTTTTTGTGTGTGAAGTATATTTTATGTATTATCAGCTTGAATAAAAAAATTCTTATACAATTGAAAGAGAATGACTTCCCCCCCTAAAGTTCTTAGATTATGCATCAAAGAAATAGCAGTAGCTCTGGAAATCTAAAATAAATGCAATATCCAATGTTTCTTAGAAGATGAAGTACTGTCAAAATTTATCTTTACCTATAAGTAAAACAAGTATAATTAATTCCTTATTTCTGGAATTCTCCTTCCTCCTTTTATCTGGTTTGCTTCCATGCTAGGGCATTAACAAAGGGGACTTTACACATTCATTTCTGTTGCACTGTCTGTGACTGGCTCACTCTGTCCACTAATAAGTAAAATGCCACCGCATCCCCAAAGGGACCCGTTAATTGTTCTGTTTCCATTGCCACAGACTCTACCATTCACCCCAATCAGCCATGTTTTAGTCAGTGTCACTGGTCACAGGAGGGCCTGGACCAGATAAGAAGATGAAACAGAACATGAGAGGAAAGTCCCTTCAGCATCATGCATTTCCCAGTAGCAAAGGGTTGGTATTATCATTCCCAGGACAGAGCTCCTTTTGTCAACTCCTAGAGTAGACCATGTCGGTCAATCCAAGATAAGTATCTCAATAGTATTTCTGAATACTTCTAGAAGTAAAAATTTGCAGCTCTATTTTAAAGTTTCTTTTGCATTTATACCAAAACTAAGACTTAAAATTGACAGAAACAATTCAGATTCTGGAGGTTGAGGTTACAGTAATCTACACAGTAGGAAAACCAAGAGTTATTCTGTGAAGCTTTTGGTTCAACAGCAGCAATTTTGGAATTCCTTTCCCATCTCTCCATGAGGAGGAGAGATAAGATTCTAGGTCCTCTCCACACCCACAGATTGAGTCATGGGAAATGTCATTAGGAATGTCCAGGAAAAGTATTCCTTGGGTTATTTTCCCTCTCTGAGTTACACACAGATTTTCCAAGTGACTAAATCCACCTGGTTGTCATTTTTAGGGAGATGCTAAAGGTAAAAAACAGCCTCAGTATGAATCCACAGAGTAACTTGAGTGTTTGAGAAACATTGCAATTGAATATTATCCCAAACATTTCCTATTCAGTCTTAAGATCACCAAACATCTCCTGGGAAATACTAGTACACCTTGGGCTATTTCTTATCACTAAGAAATATGGCAGTCACCCTTTCTCAATTGTATAGTCCTGAAATTAGTATTGTTAAACGTGCTCTTATTCTCCTTAAAATTAATATTCATTCAATTAGATATTTAAATGCAGTGGGATGTAGGCACTGCCAACAAGAAGACAAAGAAATCAAGCAAAAAACAGAAAACAGCAAAAACAAAAAACACAGAAAACCTATGTTCAACACTAGTAGCAGCTTTTGTGTCTTTTCCTCTTGACCCAATGGCTCCTGTGTTAACCATTTCCAAGATACTTCACCACTTGGCTGTACACCTTTTCAGTGCCCCTACATTTGCAGGATTCATTAGTGTCACCTGAAATTTCCCCTGTGGTAACCAGTGACACATTGGGCAGGTGGCATACAGTGTTGCTCTAATCATTGGGAGAAATACATGAAATCAATCCTGTGCTAAGATGGATCTTCCAGAAAAGATTTTGCTATTTAAGTTAATGGTAAAAAGAGGAAACTAAACACCTCTTTGGTTAGGTTATGAAAGCTGCAGTTAATTTTAATATGAACACAAGAAACACCCCTCACAGACAAATCGGTATTACAGTATAATCAATCATTTATGTCACTTAATCCAGCATGGAGAGTGGTAGGAAATTAGACCCTAAGGCAGTTTTAGTTTACTGGTGATGGTCAGATGTTTAGAGTAAATTATCTTGCAAATCTCAAAAAATATATACTAATGACCAGGTTATACGCCTGCTACAACACAAAGACATGATGCTTTTCAGTGGAATGAGATGGGATCCAAGAAACAATTATAGCCTCCCTCACATACACACTCATACTTGCGTTTAAAAATCCCCATCTGGGTGGTATCTTCAGTTCTAACAAGTAATTAAGGAATAATGAAGCTTTAAACCCAGAGTATACGAAGAGCATCCGTAGGGATTCAGCCGGGCCAGGCACGGCCCTGGAGCTGTGTTATTAAGTGTCTGGCTCTGCGTGAGCAGACTAGATGCATGCAGCTGTTTTCATAAAATGACAGCAGAAATTAGGGATTCGGATTTATGGCAAAGAAAAATGCATCTCTAAAAACTACATGCCTATTATGATTTCTTTTGGAATTTGTTAACTTTTACTTATCACAGAAAGTGAAATCGTCTGTAGTTTGTCCCTTTAAAAATTGTCATTTCCTCTTTGCATCTCCACGAGGACTGCGATTGTTAAGAATCCCTCCTGGAAAAAAAGTTCAAGTTCCTTCAATATTACAGCCCCTACTAAAAAGCAAAAAGTGCCATCCAAAATGAGGCAATTGTTCATGCCACTTCTTCCCAACGAAATTCAATACACTTGGAAGGGACCGAATATAAAAAAGCATGTGTTGAACTTTGTCAATTTCAATTAGCCTTTAAAATGTGAAGGTTTAAAACCAAATAAATACACTTTTATGTATTTCTCTCCTCAAATAAAATATATAAAAAGAAATCAAACTTATAATCTTCCCTTTCAAACAAGCTTTTCCATCTCTATTTCTATAAGTCACAGAGCTACAATTTTCTCAATTATATAAGCTCAAAAGCTCAAAGTCTCTTTCTTTTTTCAGACTGGATATGCACTGAGCTCGAATCTGAGAATATGAAGTAAAGGTTTCCTTCTCTCAAAGAAAACCACACTTTGGTAGCTGGCCACCAAGAAGTCCTCTCAGATTCTCTCCTCCTGGTATCCATACTTTTACATACCCTTCCAACTTTGACTTAGGGCTGACCTATGTGACCAATAGGATATTATAAAAGTGACAGTGTGAAAATTCTGAAACTAGGTTATGAAACGCATTACAGCTTCTGCCTTACACATTTTAGTTACTTACTTTGGGGGAAGCCAGCCACCACAATGTGGAGCCATAGAAGCAGACTACAGAGAAACATGTGAAGAGCAACTGAAGCCTCCTGCCAACACCCAGCACTACCTTGCCAGCCATCTGAACGAGCCACCTTAGGGCTGGACAGACCAGCCCCAGTCAAACCTTCAGATACTTGTAGCTTCGGCCGACATCTGCCCATAACCTCATGAGATAACCCAATCCAGAACCCTACATACCCCCAGTCAAATCACTCCTACATTCCTGACCCTCAGAATTCAGAAATAATAAATATTTGTTGTTTTATGAACTAAATTTTGGGAGTTATTTGTCACATACTCTTACAACCCTCTAATCGGCTGCCGAATACAGGTATTAGAAATTCTAACTCCATACCTCACAGGATCCTTTCTCTTTCATTCCCTTCATTAGAACCCTGCTCCAGAACATAGTAATCTCTCACTTATACTATCACGCTTGCTCCCCAAGTGGTAATGATAACCCTAACTTTTCATTTCTTCACAATCCTGTTGAGTTAATGTGCTGAAATTACAGCTCTGATTCTTTCATTCCCCTAATCAAAAGCTCTAAATAGTTGCCCACTTATTTCTAAAATTGATTCCCAGTTCTTTATTCCTGTCTTTAAAGGCTTTATTGTATATAATCTTTTTTGTTGCTTAGTTTCCATGGTATCATGTATTTGCCCAATGCCAGAGCCAAACTGTAAGTCTTGCCTGTGTGTCTCTTATGTTCTTTGCTCCACAGGGAGGCCTTCCTTATCTACTGTTGGTTACCAAAGCATGGATCAAATTCTTCTTTCATGGAGCCATCCCACATGTCCCTAGTATCTCCAAAGGTTACCTTAATAGGGACAGTGTGGGGAGAGCTACATTTTCCTTTGTCTCTTTTGTTCATATTTCTTATTTCTGCACCATTTAATTTTTTAATTTTGTATGCTTTTAAGTTTTAATTTTTATTGAATTTACTGGGGTGACATTGGTTAATAAAATTATATAGTTTTCAGGTGTACAATTCCATAATACATCATCTGTATATCATATTGTGTGGTCACCACCCCAAGTCAAGACTCCTTCCATCACCATTTATCCCCCCCATCCCCTCTTCTACATTCCCTCAACCCCCCTTTCCCTCTGGTAATCACCATACTATTATCTATCTATGAGATTGTTTGTTTTACTTAATCCCATCATCTTTTTTACCCTATTCCCCAACCCCCTTTTCCTCTGACAGCTGTCAGTCTGTTTTCTGTATCTATGAGTCTGTTTCTACTTTGTTATTTTATTTTGTTCTAGATTCCACATATGAGAGAAATCATATGTTATTTGTCTTTCTCTGACTAGCTCATCTCACTTAGCATAATACACTCCAGGTCCCTCCATGCTGTGGCAAAGGGTAAGAGATCCTTCTTTTCTACAGCTGCATAGTATTCCATGGTGTGACTGTCCCACAGCTTTTTTATCCACTCATCTACTCATGGGCACTTGGGCTGCTTCCAAATCTTGGCTATTGTAAGTGATGCTGTAATGAATATAGAAGTTCATAGATTTTTTTGAATTAGTGTTTCAGGTTTCTTCAAATATACTCCCAGAAGTGGAATCACTGAGTCATAAGACAGTTCCATTTCTAATTTTTGAGGTGACTCCATAATGCTTTCCACAGTGGCTGCATCAGTCCATTCCCAACAACAGTGCACCAAGGTTCCCTCACCAACTCTCCTGCACCACTTTCAATTGCTTTTTCTGACACCTGCTCTCTATGTGCCATTATTTCCCAGGCTGGACTTCATCTGTTTCTGTTCATTCCCCAGAATATATAATAAAAAAACAGCTGTTTACAGTGTACTTTTACTAAAAGTTTGGGTAATGAGGGAGGATTAAAGAAAAGTAAGTATCATAGTGAATATTGGATAGTGCTTTTCTAAAATCATTATCAAAACTCCAAGAAACATTTGTTTTCCTTTCCATCAGCATAAGTTCATATTTTCTTATTAAAACTGTGTTCAACATCTTCTTTTACTCTCTTAGATCTTTTTATATTTTCGTTATATCCCACCTCCTCTCTTCCTGGCTACTTGCAATGTATTTCTTTCAGTTAATAACTATGAATAATAATAATTCAACTTTCTCTTGACTTACCTTAATGAAGTTGGATGCTTACCTCACACCATATATAAAACTTAGCTCAAAAACGATCATATACCTAAATAAAAATATAAGAGTTAACAATATACAAAAACATAGGTGTGAATTCTCATGATCTTTGATCCGGAGATCGTTTCTAATACATGATACCAAAACAAAAACAAGCAACAGAAAAATAAATAATTGTACTTCATAAAAAACTTTTTAAAAATTGTACATCAAAAAACACTATCAAGAAAGCGAAAAGAGGCCCAGGCCAGGTAGCTCAGTTGGTTGAAGTGTACTCCCAATACACCAAGGTTTTGGGTTCTATTCCAATCAGAGCACACACAAGAAGCAAGAAATGAATACATAAATAAGTGGAAACCAAATCGATGCGTTTTTTTCTCTCTCTCCAAAATCAATTTTTAAAAAATTTTTAAAAAGTGAAAAGACAATCCAGAGAATGGAAGAAAATATGTGCAAATCATGCATCTAATATAAGTCTAGCAGAGAAGGGACAAAGAACTTCTATAGCTCAACAACAAAAAGACAAATAACTCAATTATAAGATGGACAAAGAATTGAAAAATATTCTCCAAAGAAGATATGCAAATGGCCAACAAGCACACAGAAAGATACTCAACATTATTAGTCACTAGGGAAATATAAATTAAAACCGTAATGAGATACTATTTCCAACCAGTAGAATGGTTATAATTTTTTAAAAAAGAAAGAAAATAACAAGTGTTGGTGAGTACAAATTTGAATCCTCATGCACTGCTTGTGTGTATAAAAGGGTTTAGCTTCTGTATAAAACAGCTGGGTGGTTCTTCAGTAAGTTAAACATAGAATTATTGTATGGTTCAACAATCCTAGGTATATACCCCCCAAATGGAAAACAAGTGTTCAAAGAAAAACTTCTGCAGGAACGTTCATAGCAGCACTCTTCACAATAGCCGAAATGTATAAACAACACAAATGGCCATCAATTGATGAATAGATAAACACATTGTGGCTCATCCATACAATGGAGTATTGTTCAGCCCATGGACACAGACAGTAATGTGGTGAAGGCCTAGGGGCGGGGTTGGGACAGGAGCAGAGTGGAAGGAGGTAAAGGGGGAGCAGTGAATGGAGGACATCTGTAATAGAATCAACGATAAATTAAAAAATCAACTACCCCCCAGCCCCAGTGGCTCAGTTAGTTGAGTGTCGTCCCATGAACTGAAGGTTGGACTTCCATTCCTTCAGGGCACATACCTGGGTTGCGGTTTCGATCCCCAGTGGGGACATATACTGAGGGTGGCTGATCAATGTTTCTCTCTCACATTGATGTTTCTCTCTCTCTTTCCCTTCCTCTCTCTAGGCATGTTCTCAGGTGAGGATTTAAAAAAAAATGTTTTTAATCAAGTGCTGAAACAGGTTATAATATGATGCAACCTTGAAAACATTTTGTAAAGCTCATGAATCCAGACACAAAAGACCACGTATTTTGTGATTACACTTATATAAAATATTCATAATAAGAAAATGAATAAAGACAGAAAGGAGACTGGTGGTTTTCAGGAGTTGAGGGGAGATGATAATGGGAGTGACTGCTGCTTAGTGGGTGCATGATTTCCTTTTGTAAGGATAAATATTTTCTGGGGCAATATAGTGGTAATGGTGGCACACATTGTGAATGTACCAAATGTTACTGAATTTACACTTTCAAATGGTTAAAGTGGTAAATGCATAAAATTTTGTTACATTAAAAAAGAAACATAGCCTTATGCAACTATATAGAAAGTGGCTTATGTTATTTTGTCTTTATAAGCAAGTTGCAAAAATGAGTGTGTAACATCTTGGGGCACAGATGCTTGCATGTGTGTAAATTTAGAATATTTCTATACTTTTAGTTAAGATAATGCTAGCTGTTGTAACAGATAAGTCTCCAAATCTTAATAGCTTAAAGCAATTGAAGTTCATTTGTTTTGCTCATGCAGAATTCAAAATGTATTTTTCTATTCTGAGCAAATGTCAATCTCCCAAGCAGTGATTCAGGGTCCTTCAAAATGTGGCTCTGCCATCTTCACCATCGTGATTTCAAATAAACTGCAAGGGGAAGAACAGGGAAGCAACCAAATCGGAGTTTTTATGGGTCTGGCCTAAAAGTGTAGCATTTTATTGGTCAAAATGCAGTCACATGGCCTCATTTAATTGTAAAGGAGACTGGGAAATCCAGGCTAGGTTTTTGCCCAGAAAAAAGAAAGATTTAATGAGCAATTATTTAATCTCTTGCACAAATACAGGATGTCCCCCAAACATGCATACACACTTTAACAGCTGATAGCTCAATTGATGTTTCTTTCTTTTCAGCCAGACTAAGCTTTGAACAAAGGAAATTCATCCTAAAATGCTAATGGAAGTTTTAAGATGCAGTTGAAGTACAAACACTGCCTTTGTGATTATTCATTACAGGATACAGGGTGTCCCCCCAAAATGTATACACACTTTCGCAGCAGATAACACTTAATTTTCATTCCTTTTCAGGTTTAACTGGTTTGAAATAATGGGTGAAGCCAGACTAAGTTTTGAACAAAGAAAATTTATCCACTAGACTTTTTTATGGGGATTCATAAAAGATAAAGTTTATGGTACAAAACCGGCAACAGTTGAGAAATGGAGGGCACACAAATACCGAATGAAATGATTCTTGATGTTTGTGATTCCATTGCTTTGAGTTATCAGCAGGGCCTGAACCAGAACGGTCATCAGTTTGAAACAGGCATTGACAAAAAAATTACTCACTTCTGTGGGTTCTTTGAAATTTTGAAAATGAACTCTCAGTATGTTAATAAACATTGACTTTAGAATCATTCAAAGTGTGTATACTTTGGGGGGGGGGTCACTCTAAGGATTTATTTACTGCTTTTAGCACTGGGAAGTCAGGGAAGATTAGAGGGAGATTTTTACATTTTACCCTATAACGTTCTGTTTGGAATAATTTTCAATGAGCTTGACTGTTATGGGAGGAACTGCCTTCAAAATGCACATGTTGAAGCCCTAACCTCTCAGTCCCACAGAATGTGACTGTATTTGGAATGAGGTTCTTAAAAGAAGTGATTAAGGTAAAATGAGGCCATTAGAGAGGGTCCTAATCCAACCTGATTGGTGTCCTTACAAGAAGAGAAAATTTGGACATACAGAGAAACACTAGGGGTGCTTATACACAGAGGAAAGGCCATGGGAAGGCAGAAAGACAAGGCACCCATCTGTAAGCCAAGGAGAAGGGTCTCAGAAGAAATCAAACCTGCCAATTCCAAGGGCTTTTAGCCTCCAGAAGTGAGAAAAATTAATTTTTGTTGTTTAAGCAATGCAGTCTATAAGTACTTTGTTATGGCAGCTCTAGCAAACTAATACAATGACATATTCTTACAATAAAATAAAAATTAAACTTTGATATCACTACCAAAGTTCCATTTTCAAAAGGAAGAAAAACAGCTTCCCCATGCCCTAATATCAAACTCTCTTCCTTTTCTGGTAAGTGCCTAATATACTCTTTAAAGGTTTTATATTAAAAGGTTTATGAGATGCAATTTAAAAACACCCAGAAAACTACATCAGTTTCTAGGAACAACTAAGTTTGAAATTAACTCGAAAATTAATTGGCTCACTTGAATTCTGACAATGCCGAAGATGTGCTACACTGAATTATTGAGTTCAAATTTTGCAGATGAAGAGCTGAATCCTTTCATACTTTCATTTTTTTTTAAATAGCTGAGTTTCTGCGTTTGACCACTTTTTTATTTTTCTAATTTTATTGCAAATACTGAATATTACGATCAGAAGTTGAAGTTTTTGTGTCCTCTGCATGCTATTTAGCATTGGCTACGCTCAAGCAAAAATGGGACAGTCAAAACATATTTATTGAGCAGTCACCGTCACAAACAAGCAAGTCAAGGAAGAATCTATATATTGTTGACACATAATTAATGCAGGAATATGTAGATGTAGATGCAACAAATTGCAAATGAATGAAAGCAAGTCTAACCTCATTGTGGCAGGAGTGGCAACTGCTCGGCACTTTTACCTGGGATATGGAGTGGGCTAAAGGATTGTCTCCAGGATTTCTATTTTACATTGCCCTGATTCTGGATTGCCTTGTCTGACAGTTGTCAAATTCTACAGCCAACACAGGTCCACACAAGTGTGTTCTCTTACAGCTATCAGAAACAACATACTGATTATAGAACTCTCAATTCATATAATCCACAAAATTCAGACAAGAAAATTCAGCAACTGTATTTACTTCTTTATTTCGACATCAGTTTCAGTTGTTATTGTGGGCCATACACAACCCACTATGCAGCAGCACCCCCCCAATTACAACAAATGTCTCTTCTGTGGGTCTTGTTTGCACCTATCGCTACTGTTTGCACATATCTCCATAGTTTTAGAAAGAAAAGTATTATCTCTTGCAGTGATATGCTCAGTCTTTCAAATGCCCTTTCATTTGTGGCAATATTATTTCTCTCTATCTAAAAGAAAGGAAGAGCCCGAAACAAGAGAAGGGAAGAGTGTTCCGAGGTTCAATGAATTCTTTTCAGGTTTTAGAGGTGATACAAGGTCTATCACATTCTAATTGAAGACATGGGTTCCTATTCATACCAGTCATACTCCTGTGATTCTATAAATGTGATCCTGTGATCTTCACTTTCTTTGAATTTAGCCCTGCACTTTTCAAATCTATTTTTAAGAATATTTTACTTTTCCTGTGATCATTAGTATCATCCTTCTGTGAACCCATCATTAGAGAAAAATGAGTATTCCAGGAGCTGATGTGGGCCATGAGGAAGCCCAGTGGTGCCTTTTTTTTTTTTTTTAAAGAGCTAAATGCAATTGGATTGAGTAGAGTAGATGCAAAGTTTATCTACATAGATAGTCAGTTTACTCTTTGGGATTTATTTTGTTTATAGGTACATGTGTTTATGTGTGTGTGTTTCCTTAGAAAATGTGTGAAATTAAATTTGCCGATACAAATTAAATGTCTTTTGAGGTATAAAGAATGGAAAAGTTTGTTTACTTTTCTGAAAATGAAATCAAGGCTGCTCTCACCACATGCAGCAGCAATCCAATGCTATGATTCACAGGGTGAAATTACCATCTGACCCTTGAAGATTTTAAGTGCATCAGCAAACAGCAGAATCTCCTTCTTTGTTGTATGCCCAGAGAGCCTCTCCCTCATCCCAACCCCCTCACCCCTGAACACAAACACACTGAAGAAGCAAGAACTCCCAGGGTTCACCCACCCTGGCACTGTTACAAAATCAGGATAATAGAAAACGCAAGGCCCTTTCTCGAAATAAAATAATTCCCTTTGCATGGAGAGGGAATTATTAAAAAAAATCAAAAAAAAAAAAAATCAGTAAGTACAAGAACAGATTGAAGCACTCTATATAGTTTTATTCCTATTTTCTTTATTTGACATGAAATCAGTCAGACCATGAGTGTTTACTGAAAATATAAAGAAATAGATGAAAAACCTTAGCTCTGCAATTTTTTCTGAGAAGTCAGTATATCTCTCAATTTACTAGAACTAATATAATCTCTTGCTCTAATTTATACAACCTAAGGCCTCAGTTATGTATTATTTTGCCCATGTTTCTTATAAGACCTAAAGTTCCCTTTTTCCTATTTTAACTTCCAAGAACTTACAAGAAATGCACACCATCACCATATGTTGAGGCTGAAAATACTACTAGTAATCATAGCATTCATCACCATGAAACTACCAACTAAATTATGTTGTAGTAATAGCTTAACAATTAACTTTGGTTTCTTTATATAAATATCATAAGAATTTGATTAAATTCCCAGAGAATGAGGAAGCAGACATAGTAACTACTATTGTTTTACAATCACATGCTACTATTCTGCTGCCAGTAACTATGGGATGCATTTTCAATGCGGTTAGTAGGATTCAGATGGTTTATTACATAATAGTGATTATAGCTAGTAGAATATTTGAATGTCAAATTCTTATTTAAAAGCATAAGACTTCTAGTTTGACTGTATTAGCATAAATCGAGGTGAAATATCTTCCATTACAGTATTCTCAGAACTAGAATGTAGACAACCACCTACTTGGGGTGCTCTAATCTTCACCTGCTCTGTGGACACACAGATGGGCAGAACCCAAATCAACTAAATAAATAGAATTAAATAGTCAATAAAAGCAACTTTTCATTTTTATGAAATTGTTCTTATCAATTACTTTTGTTTTAAATAATAAAAGGTATGGTTCAGAAAGTGAATTATGGGAAAGGTATTAAAGATCTAAAGTGCATATAGATTCTGTTTTAGGCCCTAATATAACAAATAAAAGCTAATACAGTGGCACCTCGGTTTTCAAATGTCTCCCTTGACGAACATTTCGATTTACAAATGCTGTAAACCCAGGAGGAAATGCTTCTGTTTTTGAACATGCCCTGTGGCTCCTGCTGAGGGCAAGACCCTGAGGCCCAGCTGTGGGCTGCGGATCCCTCGGTTTTCGAACATTTCAGAACTCGAACGGGCTCCCAGAACGGATCACATTCGAAAACCGAGGTCCCACCGTATTTATTGAAGACTTATTTCATATGTTATGCATATTTTAAGCATTGTATTTAATTATACCATTAAAGCAGGTGTAAAATTGCATCTCCCTTTTCAGTTAGGTTAAGTGACTTGCCCAAGATTACACAATAAGTCTCATATTAATTATCTAAACGAATATCCTCAATTCCTTAAAATACCAAGACAGGTTCTAAGTAACTCTAAGACAAGTGAATGAGTCAATCAACTCAATGAAATGTTTTTTCTACTTGTCATTAAGTAGAGCTTCTGATTTTTTAATAGACTTAATTTTTTAGAGTAGCTTTCGATTCACAGCGTAATTGAGAAGAAAGTACAGAGCATTTCTGTATATCCCCTGTTCACACACATGTACAACCTTCCCAACTATCAATATCCTGCAGCACAGTGGTACATTTGTTACAATTCATAAACTTACATTGACACATTATTATCACCCAAAGTCCTTACTTTACATCGGGGTTCACTTTTGGTGTTGCGCATTCTATACGTTTGGACAAATGTACAATGACACGCATCTACCATTGTGGTACCATTTAGAATAGATGTGGGCAAGTGGCAGGTGGGGGCTGCGCTATTGGGGCGCTAAGACCAGAAGGTCACAGGGAGGAGCAGCAGGCACAGCCTGTCTCGACATTTCTGGGTCTAGACAAATGTGAATCCAATGGGGCAGCCCAGGGAAGGCAGGCAGCCTTGGGGAAGGCTCCTCCACTTGGGCCCCTGAGAAGGGTGCCACATGTCCTCCTCAGGAAAGGGGAATAATGGACTATCTGCCAGAGGAGAGGTTGTGACCTTCCGTCCCCTGGCAATAAACTGGTCTCTGGAGATCACTGTAAAATTATAGTGGATGAAAAATCTGCTCAGGTGTCGCTGGAAGACATCGGCATTGATGGAATAGTAATTAACAAGTTGAATGCTGTTAAGAAGCAGACTTGTCCTTCACAGATGGGAATGTCATCTACTTGGTGCACAGGAGGAATGAGCCAGAACACACAACGTGCCATACCTGGACGAATCTTTAAATGAAAAACAAGGCATGACACAAGACTCCTTTGAAGCTAATAAAGAAAATGCGTTCCACCTGATCAAAGATACGTCAGGTGCAGGGTGAGATGACTATCCCCAGGCTCTGCCATCGTTGCCCACCGCTCTGGCATGCTTTGAGGAACCACAGCCATCGACATCAGCATCTGACCTCTTCCCCTCAGCTTCTACATCTTCCATGGAGGCCACTATAGGGCAAGGGCCAGCCTCTAGCTCCTCAGGCAGTGGTGCGGCCCTCTCCCCAAAAGGGCTTGATCCACCCTTAAGAAGTGATTAAACCTCCAGCATCCCTTCAGCTGTCCCAGACAAAGAGGGAGCTTTCTTTCCTCAGTTGGAGCTGCAGGCTAGGGAGGGTCTGAAGCCCATCAAGAAGAAAGTGAGAGGACACAGGGACCTTGACCTGAACCTGCATTTGCCGGTCACAGACCAGTTTAAGGACACCCACAGTACCCTCGAGGATGTCAGAGCACCAGCCAGGAAGCCAGCCAAGACGGAGGAAGACTCTCGCGGGCATCATCTGCCAGGATCTGGGGCACAACTGTATGAGCCTGCAGCCCCGCATGCACCCCTGCAAGGCCCGCTACCCGGCGGGATGGGGCGCTACACGTGCCGCTGTCTGGTGGAGCAGAGCTGCAAAAACCACATTCTCCACAAGCTTTTGGAGGCGCACCTTCTCCAGCGCTCAGACAAGAAATGTGGAGCAGGCCACCAGGAACAAGGTCATTCAGGACACGCTGCAGCCCAAAGTCAGGGGGCCTTTCTTGGAGGAAGAGGGCAGCTCGGAGGACCTGCTGGAGCTGTCAGGTGTGGACAGCAAACCTTTGGATGGTAGCCAGCGGTACATTGTCTGCACACAACCCCCCAGGACTGAAGGCAGGAGGGGCAGGCCCTGCTCAGGGTCAGGCAGCAAGCAAAGGGCACCAAAGGCCTCTGGGGACACATCCTCAACGTCTGCCAGTGTCACAACAGCCCGGGATTCCTTGCGCATCCTGCAAGGAAGCCATTGCACATGCACCTGCTGCTTCCAGCCCATGCCTGGCCGGAAGGCTCAGAGGGAGCATGAACAGGACCCCTGCCCTCTGCCACCCAGAGTGCCCTCTGCCTGCTGCCCTCCTGTCACCTGTACTGGGACTGCCCCTGAACCGGCTGCCCGGCCCGCTCCGGCGCTCAGTCTACGTGACAGGCGTCTGGACAGAGTGTTGAGCAGCTACAGCCGGGAGTCAGACATCCTGACGAATTGCCCGGAGGCCAGGGCCCTGCCGTGCAGGCTGAGCCTGGTGACTCTGCAGAGGGCAGAGCTCCCACTGGCTGATCACGGCCTCATGGGGAGCACCCTGATGTGTTCCTGGGGGGCCTGCAGAGCTTCCTGGAGCTGACTTACCAGAATGGACAGAACATCCCCGCCTCCGAGTCGCCAGCGGCTAGAACATTCCCTTCCGACTGCTATTGGGCCTTGAATGCCGCACTCAGGTGAAGGCCCACCACGCAATGAGAGTCAATCATATCTGCGAAGCCATGAGGTTCAAGAACTAAGTGTCCAAGGAGGCCCGAAGATGGCCTGGGGGCATGGGGGTCAATGACAGCGTGTTTCAGGAAATGCCAAAAGGAACAGCGTAAGGCATTTTACAGACCCCATCAGGGCACACTGGGGGGCTCTGCCTCCGGCACTCTGCTGTGACTTTTGCTTCTGTGGAGGGGACCCTCTCAGGGAGGCCCCAGCAGCAGCCTAGGAGGCCCCAGGCCCATGCCACCAGGCCCCTCGGGCCACCCGAAGTGCTTCAGCCAGAAAAACAGCCGTAAGCTTTCCACTTCTGAGACGGCGCCAAACAGGTTTGTTCTCTGTACATGGCCCACACTATGGTTAAAAAAAACCTGATGTCTCTCTTCAAAGAAAGTTTCAGGCGAGAAAAAGGAAAGTGTGTCAGAAACATTCTGTTATTTAAAGAAAGGGGGCAAAATGCACGCCTATGGGCTGTGTAGTGTGTGTGTGTGTGTGTGTGTGTGTGTGTGTGTGTGTGTGTGCGCGTGTGTGTGTGTGTGCGTGTGTGTGTGTGTCCCGTGGGGAAAGCCATAGCTCTTAGGTGTTTTTTGCTTTTAATAGGGTTAGTGCTTCTCTTCTAACTTAAACACTACAAACTATAGCACAAATAATATAAATTATAATTTACAAATTGACTAAAATTGAAGATAGTATGGTATTTGAAAGAATAAGCGTATGTTTCTGTTTATTTATTTATTTTTAAAACCATCAGATATCTAAAACTGCTAATTTTGGACATGGGACATTAAGTGTGTGGCCCCATCCCAGGCATGGGTAAGTTAGGTCAACACCACCCCTAGCCTGCTGGGGAGCACAGTGTTGGTCCTTGCTGTTCCTGTGCCACCATAGCTGCAGGCCCCATCCAGCTGTCCTCATGTTTTTCATTCCTTCCTGCAGGGCAGGGGTCATGGGTGGCCAAGGTGCCAGGCACAGGTCAGCCCTGGTGACACCCTGACCCTCCTGGAGCAGCCCTTTCCTGCCATGAGCAGGAGCGGCCTGTGAGTCACCAGTCCCTGCCCTTTCCTCCCGTGTTTGTTTTGCCCTGTCATTTGGAATAATACTTGAAATTTTGTTCTTTGTAAAAGAAAAAAAAATGTTTTTTATCTTTTGTTAAAATCGCCTGTTGTGTTTGTTTGCAAAATTGTAATTTTTTTTGCTGTTTCTCAAGAATATGATTTTCAACTGTCGTCCTGCTCTTGATCCAGACCCTGGAAAGCAGCACCCTGTTTGTGGAAGGAGGTCTCCTTCCTGCATGCTAATAAACAATCTCTGTCTGTTTCTCTTTCCTGGAAAAAAAAACACGAGAAAAAAAACAGGAACAAGGTAATATGCTGGTTTGTCATTGTTATGATAACCTGCAGAGGCAGATAAAAGGCTCACGGAAATTTTAATTCAGATGCCTGAGAATGGGGACACCACATACACATACCAAGAAGGTATAAAAGGGTTTACTACTTAAGTAATTTAGGGTTCAGGGGCGAGCAGGGCAAGCCTCTCAAGCAGTTCAAAAATGGCTTGAGATCAAGGAAAGGAGAGTTACCTGAGGGTTTATTTTGCGAGGATGTGGGGCCGGGATAACAGTTCTCATAGAGGAGGGGTTTGTATGGTTTCAGTCTCTTGCCTTTGCCAAAAAGGAAGAGCCCATGTTTTCTTGTCAGCTTTCCCAGATGTAGGGCACAGTTAGGGGAAGGAGAGGTGAGTCATAAAAGCTGTCAGTAGTCAAACATCAAAAAACGGGGTCATTGGAGTTGATTTTACTGTTATGCTTTTAACAATAATGCTGCTATGAATATTCTTGTATGCCTTTTTTAAAAACACATGTATATGTTTCTGCTAAGGATATACTTAGAAGTGAAATAGCCGGGTCATAGGGTATATGCTTATGTTCCATTTTATTAGATTCTGCCAAGAAATTGTCCAAAGAGCTTGTACAAATTTACAGTCACATCCACAGTCAAATTGAGTCCTGAATGTTTTACATATTCACCAGCGCTCGGTATTTTCTTTCTTTATAAGTTATTCATTCTATTATTGTTTATGGAATTAAGGAAGATAATGAATGTTAATATCTACTAAGGTGGTTATCATATATTTATAGCCCCCAAACATTTATTATTATTATTACTGTTATTGTTCTTATCGACACCAGCATTATATTAAAGGCATGTTTTGAAAGAGATCTCACTGTTTTACAAATATCAAGGCATTAGGACCGATTATAAATAGAAAATGAACTCCAGTTACTGATTTCTGTGCTGCTTAGAGTTTTCTTGTTAAATTTCTTAAATATGCACACTCATGATTTCGTTCTAATGGGTAGACCACTTTGAATTGTTTATCCTTGGGGCTATTTAAATGCAAATGTCATTACCTCTGAGTTGAGCTACTCTGGAAGCTCTGAAGTCAGACTGAGCTCATCTGGCCATTCAAAGGCAGCCCAAGCACATCGCCTGCCAAAGGGCAGGATCGCATATGGGCTCTTAGGCTTCCAGTGTCTTTAGCTTGTGCCAGGTGCCTTCAAGACACAGGCCTGCAGTGTGCAACTTCTCGCACTTGAGCTTCTGTTTGGTTGCTTCAAGTTAAGCAAATCTATTCACTTTTTAACTAACATTTCATCCATTCTTCCATGAGCCTATTGATCTGCTCTTGACAAAAAAGATATACTGCAAATGACAAAATCTAAATGGAGCGAAACCAATTGAGCTCTAAAATTCTGCAACCGGACTTGTTCAATAGAAGCAGTTTCAGAAATGTAACATTTAGCCACTGTTCATCGGAAGCAGGAACTTCCTTGACACCAGAGCAAAAATAAACCCTTCTGGGTAAAAGTCCAATAATCATGTTTCAAGATGCTAAACATGTGGTTGGTGGCACAGAAACCCAGCCTTAGTCTTTGGGTCACCTTCTTTATGATCTCTCTTCTCTTGCCTACATGGGCACCTGGACTGTCTGAAGATCCATTACCATGTGGCTGATGAAAGGCCTAAGTGCTCAGCCTTTTCACTGGAGTACTTTACAAGTTCCTCTAAGAATAAAGCCTAGAAGAATAAAGCTGGGCATTTTGGAGTATTTCCTAAGGTTGTCAAACATTGTAAATGCTGTTAAGTCTTAAGTGTGTTATATACATGAATAGCAGTTCTTCAATATTTTGTCTTCATTATATAACACTTGCTAAACTCTTGGAAGGCTCCTTTTTAAGTATAAAATATCACAATGCCTTTATGTAAATGTTGGCTGCAGCTAAAAACATGTTCCAATTTTAGCAAGACAAAAAGCAAGTGTTGGGGCTCTTTTCAAGAAAAAAATTAGAAAATAAGGCCAGTGGTTCTGAAGGAAAGAAGTGATACTAACTCCTGGCAAAGACTGACTGCCTTAACATTCCCTTCAGCTTTACTTAAACTTTCGACAGGTTTCTTCCTGATTTTAGGCCCCTGACCTCCCTTTCTTAGAGTATTTTCCTCAGAAAACTAGAAATTATGAATTCTTCCCTTGCTCCTTTGAAATGTATATAAATCTCCCAGCCTCACCCAGTTTTACAATCCTGAAAATATCTCACTCAAGGACTCCAGAAGCATCTTCTTGAAATGTAAATACCAAAAATGATAGGATGACAGCACCCCTACCTCCCAGTCTCTGTGGAAAGGGAGGAGCTTAACTTGGATGGTGGTCAATTAGCAAACAAAGATGCCTGATGGTGGTAAAGAACATTTGCAGACTCAGGATAACTTGTGTCCCACACATCCCCTTGTTTAACCCTGAGGGCTTCCAGTACTTTTCTACTAGCTTTTCCCAGCGTTTAAAAACACTCCCATCTTTCATTTCAGCAGGTTTGAGTTCAGTCTCTCTCCCTTATTGCAATAGCCTACATAAAGATTTCCTTGCCTATTTAACTTTGGTGCAGTTTTGGCTTCAACACTACATAATGGTGGAGATGATAGCTTAATTCTAAAATTGTCATCTCATCTCACCTTTTACTGAAAAGGTGCAGAAAGACATAACCTTTCCTTGACACATATAATTTGCTAGACAATGTGTTACCCACATGATTTCATTTACTCATCCAAATTAGAGTAACCAGTTATCCCCATTTGCTCAGGACTAAAGGATTTCTCAGGACATGGGACTCTCAGTTCTAAAACCAGGAAAGTCCCAGGCAAACTGATAAAGTTGGTTACATTACTCCCAGTGTGGCACTGCATTATGCATTAACGCCTGATTTGGGGAATTTAGGAATATTAAGTAGTCTGGTGATACAAACTGGTTTCATAATCTTAATTTTATGCTCCCAAGGTCCAGTCCAAGCTCTGAGCATTTAATATGTTTGAAGCATTGTTGATAATGACATGGGAGTTATAAAGACATGAATAACACCTCTTGCCATCAAGGAGTTGACATTATGAAATGGCAAGTGTACAAGCTCCCATATAATACAGGCTGAAATGAGAATGCAATCACTTCCCTATGAAATACAGGAGCTACTTCAGAAAAAACATGGTATTTAAACCCAATCTGAATAAATGGTGTAACAAGGAATCTTTTAGAAAACTCCAAATGAATCCTAAAACCTGTTGGCAATAGTATGTTGTGGAAATAAGTGAAGACCACCCCAGTGAGAATAAACAGAGGTTATTTATTCAGAGTCCGTATAGTAAGGAGGTCAGCCACCACCACTTGCATGTGGCAGAGACTCAAAAACAGGTATGAGAGTTGAAAAGCTTTGCAGTTTACATAAAGAAAGGATTTGAGTGTGTTCTGATGAGAAGTTGTTAGCATGGGGAAGCTGGAGGCAGACCAACAGGTAGTGAGACATCTTATGTTCTTGTTTGAGGAGCATATTTAACTTTCTCTGGTTGGTGCTGAGTTGGAAGCAGGTGAAAAATAAAACTTCCAGCTACTGAAAAAGTTCTGACCATTCTGGACTAATTGCCACAGAGGTTATGGCTTGGCTTCCCACATAGGTTACTCCAAGGATTGTGGGTCACAGTTCTTTTGGTATAGATGGACTGACCAATGTCCTTTTGTCTTCTCTTGGGACAGGGACAGCTTGAGTCAGGACAAAGTTGTACAGAGCAGAAAGGATAAATCCCTCACCTTGAGGTTGAAATAGTCATGAAAAAATTGAATCCACAGATAACAGAATATGGGCAGGAATACTAAAGGTACAAAACAGCATAAAAAAATAGCATAAAAATTTCAAATACTAAAAAAAAAATAGAGTTCTTATTCCAGAATAGATCAAGGCAGTTATATGCTTGTGTGAATAGAGGAGCTCTTTCAAACAACTGACTCAGATTGTAAGGTATTTAATGGCATGGACAGTGACTCATCAATATTTGCTTGTCTCATGTGTCCAGTACAGTGTCTTAGATATAATAAATATTCAATATGTTGTTGTTGAAATGGCATTCATATGAAAATAAATTTGTTCAGCCCCAAAAGACATAACACTCAAAATACTACAAGACATAACTTATGCTAAAAAATGTGAATCAGTACATTGATCTTTATTGTCTCCTTTATAGCAATATGAAAGTAAATTAAGCCATTCTATAGCATGCATTTTCATAAAATATCTCATTTACTTTCATAATAATTTTATAAAATAAGCACTATTTTTGTAAAAAGTTAAAAATGTATGGAACTGAGGGCAATAAATATTCATTAATTTACTGGGAAGCCAGTATTTATATATTCAAAACCACTCATCAAGACTTTCACTTTTTAAAAAAATACAGTATGTCTTTATTGATTTCAGAGAGATGAAGGCAGAAAGGGAGAGAGAGAAACATCAATGATGAGAGTCATTGATCGGCTGCCTTCTGCACACTCCCAACTGGGGATCGAACCTGCAACCCAAGCATGTGCCCTGACCAGGGATCCAAATGAAATCTCCTGGATCATAGGTCAATGTTCAACCACTGAGCCACTCCAGCCGGGCAGGACTTTAACTTCTTAACCAAAATTTTACACCAATTTAGGACACACTTCCATACTATTGAAATAGCTATCCCAGATAAATTTTAATAAAGTTCAGCAATTTACTCAAATCGCACGGCCAGTAGTGGCAGAAATAAACTAGATTTTGATATAACATGTGGCATATTACAACTAAAAAAGACCTTGTAAAAGTATTAACAACTAGAGGAATGACTTTCCTACTATAAACTACTAAGAAACTGAACAAATACATTAAACAATTGTTTCAGAGATTGCTCTACAGGCAGTGCAAGATTAAAATGGTGTGATGACGTGACTCCCTATGGTCTTTAAAGCTTTTTGACACCTTAAAGTCTATAAAAACATGCAAAGATTTTTCACCCTTTCTGACATTCTTTGACATCTTGATTCAGGGAAGTTTCTAAAAGAAGCATCTGCACCCTAAAAATATGTTTGTCTAATAAATATATTTATTTTTATTTGGCAAAAGTCTTAAGGTGATTTGTGCCCTCTCACCTTAAATAAACCCAGTTTTATCGTTGAGGTAGATTTAAAAAACTATATTAATTTTATTAAAACCTATTGTTTTGACAGTTTGTCAGAAGCACATTCTTCTTGTACAGCTTTGCTTTCGTTTCTGGTAAATCATGTAAAATTGTCTTTTAAGAGTAATGAAAAGCCTCCCAATTTGTTTAACGCAGTGCAATTTATTAAACTTACAAGTTTCCCTTGATGTGTACCATTAAGGCATCAAACTCAGGAGCTTGTATCTGATCAGAAGTTTTACCCTGGATACCTCATCTCCCCCTTCATTTAATGCTATTCTTGATAATGTAGTGATTGCACAACAAACTGGAGACTCTAGGTATCAGGTAGTAGAGTCTTGGTAGATATCTGCCAGAATTATTAAGTTTTCCTATTAAATAAGTCTACCTTAAAGTGATTTATAGTGTAACAAATTAAGATCTAATAGTGAAATGCCTCAGCATCCAAGAGTTATAGCGATCAGTTTCTGTATAGAATTGCAATGGAAGGTCTGCTCTATTTGAAAATTCTATCAAAGGATCTTTCACTTCCTACAGGAAGAAAGGGACCTGCTTCAAGAGTTCAGCCAACTTAGGTTCATGCATACGTTTTCCTGCCATAATAAAACACAACCCCTCCTTTCAAATCTCTTGGAAAGATACATCAAGATTAATCTCAATTAACAAAATTTTCCAACATATTTTTGAATTCTCCCTATGAAAACTTCGGATGATTGATTGCATGTTTAATAAACAATATACATTACAGCTGTCAGCTTCTTGCTAAAACTCGATTTCCCCTCTGGTAATTGTGTGAAGGAAGAGAAACGTTATTGCATTTCTTGTCAGCATTTCCTTGAAAGTTGTTTCATGCAAAGACAGCCAAGCTCATGAGCCTAATTCATTCGTGGGCCTGCAGCCAATATAAGTGCTTGGTGTACTGCTGTGTGCCTTTGCACACTTCCCTCGCCCAAGATGAAAACTCCACTTGGTTGCTCGCCCTCAAGACTCCAGGAGGCTGCCTGAAATCAGGCTTTTTGAAAACTGAGCTTCTGTGTTTTATATTCTTTGAGTTGGTCTCACTTTCCCTGTGCTCGAAGGACAGATTTTTCACCTTGGGCCAATGCTCCTTTAATACTGGAATTCTACAGAAGAGTAGAGACTTTCCTTCCTTCCAGGAGATTGATTCCCGCTCAGGGCACAGGCCCGGGTTTCGGGATTGATCCCCAGCAGGGGGCGTGCAGGAGGCAGCTGATCAATGACTCTCATCATTGATGTTTCTCTCTCTCTCCCTCAATAAAATGTCCCAACCATACAAGGACTGAAGGTGGTTTAGAGAAAATAAACTTCAGAGCTCCATTCTGGTGATGGTTGATATGCAACACCTTTGTCTATTAAAATACCGATGAAATATACCTAGAGCCCCAAATTGGCAACAGCATCTTAAGGCAAAGATCAGAGAAACATTGAAGTAAGGTCAAAGAGTAATTTCATTAACTGCATCTCCAAGGGGGATGAATTGAGAAACAAAACTTTTTTGTTTTTTAAATAGAAGAAGAAAGATGACCTTAAGATGGTATTAACCTAATTCCAGGATTCCAGGCTACAGCGACAAGAATAATTTGTCTCTGTTTCCCTGCCACAGGGAAACCAAATCTGAACCAATCATGGTCCTTTTCTCTCCCTCCTTCTTTCATCTGTCACCTATTCTGAGTTTAATCAAAATGTTTCAATTTAAAAAATCAATTAAGGTGATGTCAGCAAGATGGAGGCCCAGGAGGTACTAATGCTTGTCTTCCCCTCCCCCCCACAAAAAATACACAACTGCAAAATGATGAAAATAGCTCTGGAAAAGCTCTGTACTATAATGTAGAAGCAGCAGAAACACTACAAAGCTAAAAAACCAAGGGTGGCCACATAGTAAAGCACAGAAAGCATTTTACCTGCATTACCCCATCCCCAGTCCAGAGCAGCTCAGCACCAAGAGGGATCCTTCAGAGTGATTTCACTCCACAGGGAAATGAAGAGCAGTAAAACCCTAGGAAGCCTCAGCACTATAGATATTGGCAGCCTTTACTACTATTGCCACAGTCTTCACCAGTGTTTAACCTGGCTGACTGAGCTGCCCAGAATCCCTGCTGCTACATTTCCTCCCCAAGGAAGGAGTGGTCACAGTAGTGATCCGGCTTCCAGGGGCCCTATTGCTGCTGTGACCTTGCTCTCTGAGATCAGAATTTTACAACACCTCACTATTTAAGGGACCAGAGCTGCCACTGCTCTGTGCACCACTTCCAGGTCCCAAGTTGTGGATTTGACCTGTGATTACCAGGGCTGGGCTGCTGCTGGCCTACGCCCCAGCTCTGAGTCTTAAACCGTGACTTTGACTTGTATCTCTGGGGCAGCGCTACGGCTGTTCCACATCCTGCCCCTCAGGTTCCAAGTCATGGCTTTGTCCTAACATCACTGGAACTGAACTGTTGATATTCTGTCAATGTACACTGAGGCCAGAGGCAAGACTTAGACCCGCCATCCCCAGGATGTGCTGCTACTGCAGCCTGTCAGAGGGGCCCAAGCTATTGCTGCACCTTGCTATCCCGGGGCCGGTGCCAATGTTGTGTCCCCCACTCCCGCTCTAGGGTCTGAGTCACTGTGGAGACATCTACAGGAGATTTGCACAGGCTGGCACCTCAGGCACAAGGCTGGCACAGCAAATGCACCTGAGTTCCAGAACCCAGGTGCTGTGATAGTTTTGCATGTGCCTAAACCCGGACTCAAGCTCCACTACCGCTCTGACTGCCGGCATAGCACCATCAACTGGAGGACCTCCACAGTCTTTGATGACATTGACCTCAGCTGATGGAGATGCATGAAGACTACACCATTGTGCTTTCCCAGAAACCAGAGATGTTGCACCCCACCAAGCTAGTGCCCTTGCAGACACTTTCAGGGGTGTTTCCCAACTGAAGCGAGTCTGAGAAGGCTTAAAGAGGTGACTGCTCCTCAAATGCACAGACATTAACACAAAACCATTAGAGACATGAAAAAGCAAGGAAACATGACACCACCCAAAGAACACAATAATTTTCCAGAAACAGACCTCCAAAAATGGAGATATGTCAATTATCTGAAAAAACAACAAGAAAAAACAATTCAAATAATTATTTTAAGGAAATTCAGCATGACTCAAGAGAACACAAAAAAACTCAATGAACTCAGTCAAACAATGCATGACTAAAACAGGAGTTCAACAAAACAATAGAAACCATAAAAAAAGAACCAAATAGAAATTCTGGAGCTAAAGAATAAAATAAATAAAATGAAAAATGAAATAGGGCAGTTCAACAGCAGCATCAACCAAGCGAGAAAAAAAATCTCTGTGAAATTAAAGACAGATCTCTTGATATTATCCAGTTGGAGGAAAACAAAGATATAAGAATGAAAAAGAATGAAGAAAGCTATGTGAATTATCAGACACCAAAGAGCAAAAACAATATTTGCATTAGTGAAGTTCCAGAAGGACAAAGGAGAGAGAAAGGAACCGAAAACTTAGTTGCAAAAATAATGGCTGAAAACATCCCAAATCTAGGGAGAGGTATGGCTATCCATGACTCAACCCAAAGCAGTCTTCCCTGAGACACATTATAATTAAACTCTCAAAAATCAAAGAGAAAAAGAGAATTTGGAAAGCAGCAAGAGGGAAAAGATTCATCACATACAAGGGAACACCTATTAGGCCATCAGCAGGTGTTTCAGCAGAAGCCTTACAGATCAAGAGAGAGTGGAAAGATATATTTAAACTGCCAACCAAGAATAATTTACCAAGCAAAGTTGTCCTTCAGAAATGAAGGAGAAATAAAGACTTTGCCAGACAAAAAAAAAAAATCTGAGGAAATTTATCACCATTAGACATGCCTTATAAGAAATTCTAAAGGTAGCTGTTCAAGCTAAAATAAAAGGATGCTAATTAGTAACATAAAAGCATATTAAGGTATACAATTCACTGGTAAAGGTAAACACATAGTCAAATTTAAAATACTGTAATACTGCTGGTGTTTAAATCACACTGAACTCTAGCCTATAAGTTAGAAGAAAAAAGTATTAAAAATAACTGTAGCTATAACATTTTGTTAATGATTACACAATATAAAAAGATGTAAATTGTGGCAACAACATAAAATGTGCCTGGGGGAGGTAAATGTGTAGAACTGTTTCATGCAAATGAAGTTGTTATCAGCTTAAAATAGACTATTATAACTATAAAATGTATTATGGAAGCTTCACGGTAATCACAAAGCAAAAACCTATAATAGATACATAAATGATGAAGAGAAAAGTATCAAAGGAGACCACTACATAAAATCATTAANCTATCGATAATTCATCTAAATGTAAATAGTTTAAAAATTCTCCCTTTAAAAGACAGACAGTGACCGTCTGGATTTTTTTAGAAAAAAGAATGCAGCTATATGCTGCCTCTAAGAGATTCACTTAGACTCTAAAGACACTCACAGGCTGAAATGGAAGGTACAGAAAAAGCTATTGCATGCCAATGGAAACCAAAGGAGAGCAAGGGCAGCTATACTTATGTCGGGCAAACCAGACTTTAAATGAAAAGCTGTAACCAGAGATAAAGAAGATCATTAAATACAGTTATATGCCGCATAATGACATTTTGGTCAGTGATGGGCCACATATACAGCAGTGGTCCCATAAGATTGTCATAGATTATAAGCAAAAGTTTGTGATGGCGAAAGGAATGGTTAGACCCAACGAAGTTGTTGAATTGACTGCTATCTTTGGGTGATTTAAATAAACTGGGAGACTCAGCATGCTGTCCAACTGCCCTGTGCCCACTCCTGCCTGGGCCCTCGAGGTGGTGAGGGAGTGAAAGAAGCAGGCTATGGAGGAGGGAGCCCAGGAGTCCACTGCCCCATCTGCCCACACCCGCACGAACACACACTTGTGTATACACTCACTTCCCCTCTGTTTTTCTTTCTTCCTTTCTCCTTTCTTCTTCCTTTCTTTCTTTCTTCCTTTCTTCCTTTCTTCCTTTCTTCCTTTCTTCCTTTCTTCTTTCCTTCCTTCCTTCCTTCCTTCCTTCCTTCCTTCCTTCCTTCCTTCCTTCCTTCCTTCTTTCCCAGTCCCTTCCCCCTCCTCTCTTTTTCTCTCTTTCCCTCTCTCTTCTCCCATTGTCCCTTTTATTGTTCTTCCTCTGAAGCTTTATCTCTCTGGGCCTCTTTCCATCTCTGCTCTCCCTTTCTCTCCCCTTCTTCTTTTCCTTCCCTCTCTCCCAGTCTCTCTCCCTCTTCCTGAAGTCTACTGTCCCTCCAATGGCACCTCTCTCCTCAGCTCTCCCCTTGTCCCTCCAATGTGCACAAACACACTCATGTGCACACATACACACACTTTATATTTTATACTGTATTTTAATGCATCTTTTCTATGTTTAGGTGTGTTTAGATAGACAAATAGTTACCATTGTGTTATTAATGCCTACAGTATTCAGTATAGTAATATGCTATAGGGATTTGTATGTGCCCTGACTGGAAATCGAACCCACAACCTTGTTGTATCTGGATGACACTCTGACCAACTGAGCAACCAGGCCAGGAGGACCGATTCTTGATTTATTCAGAAATTACAGATCATAACATGCAATTAGAAACAAAACATAAAGTAACTAGAAGTGATCATTTGCATCCAACTATGTTTGGCTGCCTAAGAAACATCATTGTAATAAAAGAAGCACATAGGGAAAGTTTTGGGAGTGTAATATATTATGGAGTATAATATTTCAAATATTTCACTTTTCAAAAAAGAATTGCTAATTACATCTGAATCATTTGCGGATGTGCAGAGCCTGCAACTCAAAAGAGAAGATCCACCTTCTCTCAAACATAATATCACTAAGTGATCTCTCTTGCCAAATACCCCACTTCTGGACATTTCCTCACTGACCCAGGTGGCAGGCATCTCAAATTGATCATCAGGTTTAAGTCTCAGAAACTGAAATTGCTCAACTATGGAATCAGTGAGACAAAGCTTTTCATCTCAGTTGAGAAAATCAGGGAATGAATGGTTCTCTACTGATTCAAGGTTAAGAAAACAAAACAAAATAAAATAAAAACAAATATAAAACCAACACGATGAATCCAACACAAAAGATACTGCAGCTTAAGGAAAAAGAAACAATATGTAGAAATTTTGGAAAATAGTATACTTTGGAAGAAGTTCTTCTGTAAGAAACAAAAATAATTAAGAATTTTCACTCTTTGTCCTAAAATATATGCGGGAGGATGTATCTTCTATGAAATAGAATGGGTAGGTGGCTTAATGAAGAACAAAGTAATGTAAAAAACAGAGCTAAAATGTTATATAATGTATTTTTTCATTTACATGACATGCTGGAAAAGAAACGTTATGAGGATTGAAACAGATAAGTAGTTGCCAGCTTTGTGAGGTGGGGAAAGTGTTTGAATACAAATGAGCATATTAAGTGAAATTTTGAGGTGATAGAACTGTTCTTTATTGTGAATCCACAATTCTAATAATTTGTCCAAACTCACAAAACTATATAGTATGTAGGGTGAATTTTCATACAGAAATTAAAAATAACTACAGTATTACTAAAATGGAGTGCAGAGTATGACAAATGAATCTCTCTGTACTGAAAATGAGTGACATGACCGCAACAAATGAGATGGTGTAGCATGTAACTTTGGAAAACATTGCTTTAACTGGATACTATAAGACTAAAAATCAACAAAATTGGTGTACAAACACTGTACTCTAGTTTTAAATTTAAGTATGTAGGTAGCAATTCTGAAATGATTCTACATGTATACCGGATTTGAGCCAATAAGTAAATATGTTACAGACAATTGGAGTCAATTTCTCAGTCAGAAAAAAAGGGCGATAATGATGGAATGAACTAAATGTTGCTGGATTAGAGGTAAAGATATCATTTTGAACTTGTGTAGATAGATGATAGATAGATGATAGGTAGATGATAAATAGATAATAGATAGGTGATAGATGATAGATAGGTGATAAATTAGATAGATGATAGATGATAGATGATAGATAGATAGATAGATAGATAGATAGATAGATAGATAGATAGATAGATAGATAGATGATAGATAAAGATATGGAAATGAATACAGATATGTGTGTATATATGGGTTTCTATGCAAACACAATCACCCAGCTTTATCCACTGAGAAAGCATAGAAGCAGTGACAATTTAGTAACAATGAGCACACTGAGCTCCCAGGTTTTTGTTTCAAAATTGTTATTCTATAATAAGAATGCGGGTTCCTTGAAGAAATGCCTGGTCTGCAGCTGGGGAAAGGAAAATACAAGTCAAGTATAAAGCTTCTTGGGGTATCAGAGAGATGGAAAGTGCTATAAAAATAAATTGGGGACATGTCAAAAGGACAGAGGAATCAATCAGAAAGAGCTCCCAGGAACAATCTGGCACAAAACGAGTAACTAGTGTTATACACTAATTCTGTGGTGGTTATTTTTATGTGTGTCAATGACCTAAAAGACAAGGAAAGACGGAGGAACTATCACAGATTGGAAAGGGCTTGGGAAACCTGATAACTTAAGGTAGTCAGTGTAGGATCCTACATTGGGTCCTGAAACAGAACGAAGGACATTACTGGAAAGAGTGGTGAATTATGAACAAGGTGCGTAGTTTATTTAGTTATATTATACCAATGTTAATTTCTTACTTTTGACTATCATATTATGGTTGCACGGGGTGTTATAATTGGGAGAAACTGGGTGAAGGGTGTACGAGAGTTCTCTGTACTATTTTGTAATTGCCTAAAATTATTTCAAAATAAAAAATTTAAAAAGTAACATACAATTTATCAGATTTCAAAATATCCATTGAAGACCCTATTCAAGCCAATTCTGTTTTCAGCCTCTCCACAGTAAATCATCCTAATTTCTTTGAGCTTTTTTCACTTTAGACATATTGTTCATCTATTTTTTCTGGTCTGTATTCTTTCCAGATGCTTTTTATCTCTTAAGCTTTGGGGAGGTAGTATTCTGATTGACACAGGCCAAAGCCGGCAATACTGGCATCAATATTCACTTCACTCTGACCCAGGCTGCCGCTCTGGGAGCCTGTCTTGAAATACTAATGAGACGGATGTTGAAGGAAGAAACCTCAGAGTGCTCAAGTTCATATAAATGTAGACTACACCAGAAAGGTTATAAGAAAAATAAAAGTTAAGCCTGGAAAGAGTAAACCAAAGTGTTAAAAGTATGAATTCTAAAATTGTAGTTTATAAATTTTTTTTCATTTATTTATTACAATTTGTTTTTCCACAATTTAATAGCATATTTTAAAATTTAAAGTATAAAATAAGCTTTCTAAAACACCTAAATTTCACATTTAATCCTCAACTACTTGAAAACTATATCAATAAAGATACTACTCATTTTAAATAAAGTAAATTTAGCCCTAGCCAGTTTGGCTCAGTGGTTAGTACATTGGCCCTTGGACTGAAGGGTCCTGGGTTCAATTCTGCCCAAGGGTACTTACCCTGGTTGCAGGCTCGATCGCAGGCCCTGGTCAGGGAGCGTGCAGGAGGCAACCAATTGATGTTTCTCTCTCACATCGATGTTTCTCCCTCTTTCTCTCTCTCCCTTCCACTCTCTCTAAAAAGCAATGGAAAAAATATCGTCAAGTGAGGATTAAAAAATTAATAAAAAAATAAAAATAAATAAAGTAAATTTATATAATCAATACTGAAGGAGTCACTTTATCGTAAGTCACCCAAAAACTGAAGCTGTAAGAAAATTTCATACTAGAATGTATCATAAGTAGAAAGAGTTCTAGCTTCCAGTCAGTGCCATCTGTCCCCGCAGAACTCCAGCAAGAGCTCTTTACATATTCACTTCATAATCTATTGAATAGCACCCTTGGATCTGTACAAAAGAGTGGCCCTTGCTGTAGTGCAATTATTTGTCCTATTAGATGCATATATCAAGTTCCTGGTAGCCTCAAAATAAATGGAAAAATGAGAAGGTGGTAGCCCNGTCAAGTGAGGATTAAAAAATTAATAAAAAAATAAAAATAAATAAAGTAAATTTATATAATCAATACTGAAGGAGTCACTTTATCGTAAGTCACCCAAAAACTGAAGCTGTAAGAAAATTTCATACTAGAATGTATCATAAGTAGAAAGAGTTCTAGCTTCCAGTCAGTGCCATCTGTCCCCGCAGAACTCCAGCAAGAGCTCTTTACATATTCACTTCATAATCTATTGAATAGCACCCTTGGATCTGTACAAAAGAGTGGCCCTTGCTGTAGTGCAATTATTTGTCCTATTAGATGCATATATCAAGTTCCTGGTAGCCTCAAAATAAATGGAAAAATGAGAAGGTGGTAGCCCGTAATTTAGAATTTGTTTGAAAAGGAGGAAAATATCTAGACAAGACTCAGTTCTGAATAGGTGGGATAATTTAATTCCCTGCATGCAATGAATCTGCTGATTTTCTTGATATTTTTCTAATGGCTAGTTATTTTTTAATTAGGGTAGAATGTATATACAGAAAAATGTGAAATGTACAGCTTGACATAGTGTTTTTGAGATTTACCCTTATTGTAACATATAGCAACACTTTTATGTTGCTTAATAGAATTTCATTTTAAAAAGATACCACATTTTATTTATTCATCCCACTTATGATTAGCTTTTAACTCAATCTTTTAAAGAAGCAGTTGTAAGTGAGCTAAGGCAATTTGGGTATACTCAAATATTAGGTTGTCTTGGTAGACAGAAAAGGGTCTCCACGTGTCTGCTCCCAGGATCTCACCACCAAAGTTATGTTATAATTCATAGATATTGCTCTGAATTAACAGACATTTGGTCTTGTCCAAAGCAGCCATGCAGACATTTGGTCCATACTGAAAGGTCCTTAGTATTTGGTCCTGTCCAAAATGTCCATGGAGATACTTGGTCCATAATTCTTTAAATAATACAAACATTTAACTTTATTAAAAAAAAATTTTATGTTATTTTTATTGTAATTCTTGATGAATTTTTGACAGGAGCAAATATCAAGGACCTTTTGATCTGGACTAAATGACTCAGTGGATATTTTGGACAGGACCAAATGTCCTACAAGCGTAGTCTTCTACACACACCATATTTATGACAAAGTAGTTACAACATTGTTCTTTCAGGCATTTCAGTAAACATTTTGTTTCACATTTCTGTGTAAGACTGACATGACACTATTCAGAATCCTCCAAAAGTAGCTACATATAAGAACCAGAGCTAATCGTAGATCTGGAGCACCAGCCTAAAAGGTACAAGACCCTGGCTTCTATACATTTCTTATTCTAATTCATGCAAAAGCAAAAATATAGACAATATTTCTAGCCAATACAAATATGTTGAATCCACTCAATTCAGCAATTAAATCATTTTTTACATTATACTAATGAACAAACCATCTGGTGCTGATCAAAGATAAAGGTAGTGGAAGGGCACCAGCAGAGCTGAGTTTCTGAATACAGACTCTGAAATGCTAAATAAACTAGACCTAGTAGTGTATACTCTTGATTAAGGACTTCAAATGTTCACTAATGAGCTCCAGGGTAGAGACTCAAATCTAAAACACACACATATATAACACAAACCATATTTTAAATATTTTAAAGTGAATTGCAGACAATAATAGACATTTTCTTATGGTGATTACAAACACCCAAGTCTAACTTGTTAAAACAGATCTAATCTCTACATAAAGGAATTCGCCCAAGAAGGCTCCTCTTCTTGACAAACTGGGGAATGTCTCTGGCTGTTTAATTGGTTGATTGTCCTAGTTTCTCAGTCCTGGGCCATCTCTAAACAATTAAAGGGTGGGAACTAGTGAGTAAATCGTTATCTGTTGTTATATAGCACAGTGTTGAATTAGAGCCCCTGGCAATTATCTCTGAAAACAATAGGAACATATGCTATATTCATTAGCTATGGCACAATGCTCAGAGGCTTTAACAGAAATTTTTATTTCACTGGATCTGCAATCGGATGGGGTGCATCAAACAACTAAGGGACAAAAATCTAGGCCGGGCTGACTCTATAAGTCTCACTGGGAGCCCAGGTTAAAGGTGTAGGACCTAGTCAAAGTTCTTCTCATGCTAATGCTTGAAGCGCAAGAGCGCAAGAAGAAATGCGTGAGGCCTTGTAGGGTCTAGATTTGT
>NW_015504817.1:0-46189 GCF_001595765.1 Miniopterus natalensis
AGAGCTGCTGCTTGAAACTGAACACATGCACATCTCCCATACTGGTGCGTTCATTTCACTACCTGGATTTTGTTTTCCTCTTCTTTCTTTGACATGACAAGCCTTCATTCAGCATGCTACACACACCTTGTAGCAGTTTCAGTGTTTAGCGTGTTGGTGCTCGCAAAACGCTCTGTAACCTGTGTAGAGTGTGTCACTCTCCAGCACTGAATACACAACTTAGAGCTCCTTTTGCCACAGACCCGCAAATACATCTTTTTGGGAAAGTCTTAATTCAGGTCACTTGGAGATGTAAATCATAAACATCCTAACTGAAGTTCAGAAATTGTTGGACTGTTTATACAAGCATGATGGAAACACATTCAGTCTACAAGAAACACACTTTCAATGTAAAGGGATCAACCGGTTAAATGAAAATGGTGAGAATAGTTTTACCATGTGAACACTAACAAAGGAAAGTTGGAGTGCCTATATTAATATTAGAGAAAATATATTTCTAAATAAAGAATATTGTGAGATAAAAAGCCTCATTTCATAATGTTAGGAAATCACTTCCTCAGAAAAACAAAACAATCCTAAATGTTTATGCACCTAAAATCAAAGCTTTGAAATACAGAAAGCAAAAGTTCATATGTTTCTTGCTGAAATAGATCCATAATTACAATTGTAAATTTCAGTTCTTCTCTCAGTAATAGAACAAGGAAACAAAATCAGTAAAGATATAAAAGATGGACAATACTGTAATTCAACTTGAACTACTGGACATTTATAAATGCTCCAATTGAGGTTGGAGCTGGAGAGAGATGGTTGAAGATGTCGAATGATTTGGACATTGGAAGTAAGGTGAAGAAAGCTCTCTGGGAAATAGAAGAGCCAGAGAGGGTGATGCAAAGAGGAAGGACAGCTCACCTGGGTAAAAATGACCCAGGGAGGAGAAAGCAGTGGAAGAGCACATCCCACCCTCCCAAAGACCATACCTAACCAGAAACAATGTTATCTGAGAATTACCCCATTCCCTGGAGCCATCGACACATTTTCCTCCTAACAGGAGGCAGATGCTCCTTATTTTTATTGAAAGAAACAGCCCCACTGAATTCTGCCTCCCTGCATAATTCCAAGGGGCTATGATAAATGAATATCGTTCCATGCCCTGCAGCAGTTTTTTGTTACCTTTCCTCCTTTCTGTTCTGTTCTAAAGTGTAAAGATACAGCATTATGGCACAAACCGTGTATAGAAGTCCCTCAGTCCTAACACTGTAGGATAGGGACAGAATATTAACTTTCACCATTATCAGATCTCTGACACACTGGTGAATTGTGAGGTCCCCAGAGGCCATCTTGTCCATCACTGCTCCCTACAATGGCTACTGGATCTGTGTCAGCGATGGCATATTCCTCCTGGACTTAGTCCAGTCCACTGTTTAGTGGCAGGCACCCCTAGCACACATCTTCAGAGACAGCCAAAAGGACTGTTGACAAGGACCATGTGGGTATGGTTTTCTCAGTCTCGATGTTGGAAGTCAGAACACTATCTAATGTAGTCCTCCAAAATGTTTTAGCAGTGTTTTCCACAAGAAAATAAACATCCAATTTCAGTCCCTAAGTCTTCAGGAAAAAATGTCAACTATTTAAACATATTCTCCTACAGGAATAAAAAAGTTTATTTACTTAGGTTTAACCATGAAAGCTACAGTGACCCATGATTGAGAGCTCTAATTCAAAACTAGAAAAATCTCTTTTACAGTTTACTAAGTATTGAATTTTACAGTAAGCCAAGACTTTTCCTCTGGAACAGGTGCTTATTAATACAGGTACAAATGTGATTCAGATCAATGAATGTGGTAATAATTGTGCCTCCAATCTCTTTATGACCTTAATTCAACATTACCCATTTCAAAAATGGAAAAATTCTGTTTGAATTGCTTGCATTGGATTTTTGCTTCCTGAACACTAGGTGGCACTGTATACATGTTAGTTCACAGACGAGAAACACTAGCAGCACTGGATTGTTTGAGGAATTGCAGCCAAATGTACACCCTTAGAAGAAAAAGGAAAAACAATGGATGTGATTTGGGAAGGTATTGAAAAGATGAGGGAGCAAATGATTTTTCAGTGATGGTTACACAGAAACAAGAAGGTGATCTGTATAAAGTGATCTTTCTCATACATCTGCTCCAAACAGGGAGACAAGGAAGTTAGGTCCAACCCCCAGATGTCTGTATCAGCCTTGGCAGAATTGAACCAAAATGTCTCAAGCGGTAGGTGTACCACCATCATTAGTTACTGTCTGGAAGCAGAATTCCCCTGCTCCACTCAGCAACCATTCAAAAATGCCTGCTTAAGAAATGTTCCCTAATATTCTCTTAATAAATACAAACAGACCACATATTGTGTCCTATACCTACATTGTGGAAACATACAACACACATACAAGTACATGCTTAAATATACACAACACACCTATACAAACAACAATACACACTTATAAACATAACACACAACTGAAAAATCTACACTTACATACTGACAACATACAACACATTTATACACAACACACTCATAAGACTGAAATTCACCACAACATATATAGCACATACAACATGTACACACAACACACACACTTAAGCTCAATACATATATAGAGCACACACAAGCACATACACTCATGTTCATACATACACACACACACCAACAGCTCAATTATTTAGCTTACAAAGATGATTCACTTTCAAAGAAGGGTACAACCTAAAGCAAAGGATAGGTACAGAGGGGACCCCCTAGACCACAACTTGCCTAGGCCTCTGGTCATCATCTTAGCCTTAAAGGCTATGAAAAGAGCCATTGAAAACTTTGATTTAACATTTTCCTTATCAAAAAAGTAGCAAAGATAAAGACTACATGAATATTTTGCTTAAAGACTTTAATTTCTCTCGTGCATCATAAAAATATATAGGCGATCATGATAGAAATCTCTTTCAATTTGCTTTATCATGTCACTGTATTTGCAATACTCTGGTATGTTTAACTATTGAACCTGCAATGTTCTGGGCTGTGCAGTTCCTTCTCTCTGTAGGTTAACTTTTTATAAAGTATGTCCAGCGTTATAACAAGGCCTATTAGACTTGATGCCCAGGGATGTTTGAATTGGTGGCACCTCTGTTTTTTATGCCAATACCCCATGTCCTATTGACCTGACTCTAACAGAGTATCAGTTCTTTTGATAACATCATGTGTTCTGTAGACTTTCACCACTATTTGAAGTAAAGTAGAGCCATGTATTCTTTTAAGGTAAAGGTAAGTATTGGCTTTACAGATGTTAATTTTATCTTGGGCTATCACTCTCCTGTGATGGGTATCACATATTAAAGATCTAGGACCAAAAATTTGAGAGGTGGTGGAGTTGTGTAAATCGCATTTAATGCCATTTGTCCACACTGCCCCACACTATGATCAACCTGAGAAAGAAGATACCTGCTAGAAGGGATCCTGGTGGCTAACTGGGCTCAAATCGAAAAACAGAACCTAAATAAAAACAGAGCCTAGAAGCTGTGTCTAAAGAGGTGCCTCTCATGCAAACCACAGTTCAGAGAGAAGCCTGCACTAGATTGTCGGCCTCCCGCAATGACCTGCCTGCCTACACTGTTTCTGCCACCAGAGCCAGCCCTTGTACACCAGTTCCTGGAGTTATATTTCAACCAATAGGACTGAGACTTTCTCTGTCCAATCAGAGCTGTGCAGCTATATCTTCCTCATTAGCATCTTCACTGACCAATCAGAGCAGCCCCATTCCAACCAATCAGGACACTGCTTTTTTGACCAATCAAAGTGTGAGAATTTGGATACTTTATTTGCATGCAAAGCTCATGGAATTGCTGCTATTCACCATGGATTCTGAATTCCTGGCACCACTTGCCAGCAACTAGCTTGAGGTTCCATGGTAGGATCAATATTTTTTTTAGAAATAGTCACATGGTGGGAAATTCATTCTTTGCCTAGCTTTTGTCTATATCATAACTTATGGTGGCCTTTGAAGACCAAAATCTATGTAATTTAGTTTCCCAGTCCCTTGAGGGGAAATACTGGTTTTTAGAATGCAATTTACATCTCATTACAGAGTGAGTCTTTGATAGTTAATGCAGCTGGTAGTTTCCTGCTGAATAACTAAATGTGCACAGAAAAGCCTGCAGATAGCTGGGACATTGCACTCTGAGTGCTTTGGTTTTCACTGATCATTAGGATGCTCATTCTTAGACACAGTATTAAAACCTGCCCATTGTCCATGGGGGGTGTTCTCACCACATTTTTCTTTGTGAGGAAACTGGGGTCATTAACACTTTGTTCACTTCCTTGGTGAAAGCCATTCCTTGGTAACTGGAAATATGTTTTAGAAATTAGTTATGTGAGATGAAAGGTGTGACAACTAACCTTATTGTGGAAGAGATTTTACAATACGTATGTATATCAAATCATCACATTGTACCCCTTAAACTTTCAAGTGATATAAGTCAATTATCTTGCAAGAAAGGGGAACAGGTCCTGGCCCGTTTGGGTCAGTGGTTAGAGTGTCAGCCCTCGAACTGAAGGGTCCCGGATTCAATTCTGACTAAGGGCACATGCCTTGGCTGTAGGCTCAGTCCCCAGCCCCAGTCAGGGTTAGTGCGGGAAGCAACCAATTGATGTATCTCTCACGACGATGTTTCTCTCTGTCTCCCTTCCATGCTCTCTGAAAAGCAATGGAAAAAATATCCTCAAGTGAGCATTAAATAAATAAAAAGAAGAAAGGAGGAGCGAAGAGAATGATAGCACTCACAAACAATAGGATTTCAGTTAAACATTTATTCCCCAAGCTGCTCTGAAGAGTATGAATTGGTACAACCTTCCTCACAATGAAGTTTAAAGTATACATCAAAAATAATAAAAATTATTTATATTGTTTAATAATTCCATTTATAATCTACCCAATGTACATATTTAGAGAAGTGAATAAAGAAGTAAATATAGGCACAAAATGAAAAATAGACCTAAATATAAGAGTTACCATGGTAAAACTCTTGGAAGAAAACTATGACCTGTGTGATCTTGGGTTAGGTGATGCTTTCTTAGAAAAGCACAAGACTCGCTTTTCCTTCTTGCCTGAGTTTAAATCTTGGTGACTCGGGAATTAAGACCAGAGGTTGCAAAAAAATAGTCAACTGTGAGAGCCAGGAGCAGCCTGCATACCAGATGGCTCCCCAGAAATGCTGTTTATATAATGTACCCTTGTGAAAAGTAATAGCATGGAACCAAGGCAAGCAGCACAGAAAGGGGGAAGAGCTGTCCACAAGTTCCCTTTGTAGGTGTTTGTTTTTCTTCTTTGGTGCAGCTCTTTTTTGTTTAGAGCAAGTATCTTCATGTAAATACCCTAGTTGTCAACATTTTATGTTCCTCAGGAGCATCCTTTGCAAACATGGTTCTTCTTTACTTAGAGTGCACTGTTGAAGAGGCCAGACCCTGGAGGACTGAAATTTCACCCACCCTGAGTGTGCCTGCTTCCTTTAGCATCTCTCTCTCTCTTATCTTTAATGCCTATGATGCTTTTTAAAAAAACAGTGTGAGTATAATCTGTTTGTGTCTCCGACCCTTCACATGTGCTGTCACTTGTGTCTCCATTGACCCTGATGACAAACCCCACTCTATGCATGTTTTCTGGTCTTGCTTTTAATTGTGTGTATGCTGAACATGGGGGTATGAAAATACCTGTATATTTTCCATCTCTTATTTTTTCCCATTTACTCTCAATATATTAATTTAAACAATAACATTTGTAGAGTATAAGAATAGCTTACAAACTACTCTTNGTATAAGAATAGCTTACAAACTTCTCTTATTTGTAATCCACTCAAAGTTTTCAAGAATAACCCCAATCCTGTAGGTCACGTTGCTACTGAACACATTGCTGGCCATTTTGAAATAACCCTTCCCAGTGGTCAGGAATTGGGCCAGTAGCCCCAGGAATTTCCAGCACTGCAGTGTCTTTAAACCAACTTGCTGGCCGCCTCCCCAATATCGTCACACTGTCTGGAGGGAAACCCAGTTGTATTGACCGTGGGAGGAAAAAGCGAAGACAAACTTTGGCCAGCTCTCTGCTAGCACCTTCCACCCTTCCTCCAGTTTTCTGGGACTTTGCTCACTCAGCCAATTTTGTATTTGTTGCTTGGTCCTCTCTAGCCCTATTCCCTGGCTCTTTGTTACCTGATCCTCTCTGGCCTTTCCCCTGGCTCCAGAAGCCTAGTTTAAAACCCACAATTGTGGTCATCTGAACCTTTCCCCCTTCCTGCCTGAGGGGACACCCTGGCCACCAGCCAGGTGAGCCTCTCCTGCAGCCTCACATTTGGAGGCCAGGCTGTCACGTGGACACAGTCACAAGCTTCAGCCCTTGAGTTTGGAAGTCAGTGGTGATGGCGGGATGATGGTGGGCAGATGGCAGGTTCCTCCTGGTGGTGCTGCCAGAGCAGGATGAGGTTTCACCACCCAACAAAAGAGAGTGACACAGCCCCTTAGCTGCAGAGCAAGGCTTGACCCTGAGGNGTGCTGCCGGAGCAGGATGAGGTTTCACCACCCAACAAAAGAGAGTGACACAGCCCCTTAGCTGCAGAGCAAGGCTTGACCCTGAGGGAGCCAGAGAAGGCCATGACCTGATGGAATCCACCCAGAGAACGGAAGGCAATGCCGAGCTCTTTGCCATTAGCTCTCATTCGCACAGAGACACCGGCTGCAACCCAGGGGACCCTCTCCGCTCAAGCACAGCTGGAGTCAGGAAGAGTGGTTTGAAGGCACATCGGGTGTTCAGGCACAGATGCCTCCCATTTCTAACTGCCCTAGGGAACTGTGTGAATGTGACTGTCCTCAGTGCTGGTGTAGGAGACCAGAAGCTAGATTCAGTTCAGTCTGCATCTAGAAGTTTGTCTGGATGACAGTATTTAATACATTAATATGCACATAATCAGTGCCCGCTCCTCCCTGTTCACCCCCAACACACACACACACACATGCACACTCTCTCTCTCTCTGTCTCTCTTTCTCTCTTAATAATTTGTTTATTGGTGGCCACGAGGCTGCTGTGACACTCAGGGCTGCAGATTCACTTCACAGCTCCATCCTGACTCTGTGTGTGACCACAAATCTAAGCACCACTCAGACCCAGGACAGCTTGGCTCCTGTCCATCTCTTGTGTCTCAGGACCCCCGTCGCCCAGCACAGTGCTGTGTCTTCCTGGAAAGTCCCTCTCCCATCCTAGGACTGGCCAGAGTATCCTGGTGGAGTGCTTGGTCCCGCGTCACTGGACGTGCCTTTTTTGAAATTTCCTAAGGCCCCTCCAGTACCTGGGACCAGTGTATACCCCTGTCCCTGTTTTTCCTTTTTTGGGTCTCCAGCCCTGTACACTTCCCTACCCCTTCACTCCCTGAGCAGATCACTCCTGCTGGCCAGACAGTACTTCCTTTGTGGGGCTGAAGGATTAGGCTGACAGAGCAGAGCTGATCCGAGTAAGTCACTGGAGCCCTGAGTGGTTCAGGGTTTTGGGAAACTATCAACCCACTTTTGGGTTTTGAGACACATATTGGGCCTATGACTCTTGCCTGTCTGTGTGTCCCAAGCAGAGAGTCCTTCTCTTCCATTGCACCAACTCCAACAGGGTTGCTAGGACGTGTCCTTCACCCTAGATCCCCCAGCCCTGCTGGCACCTGGGACTGTCACCCCTTGCCCTCTGCAGGCTCCACACCGTGTCACACAGTCTTCTGGGGATAGCTGTACCCATCTCCTCTGAGGGCTTTTAATACTGTTATTCTATAAGCCAACAGTCCCCTATAGCTGATGTCCTCTCTTGTCTCATTGATATAATGACAGCATCTTGTTCCTGGTCTATCTTAAGCTATTCGAGATGAGCAGTGGACACTCCTTGGACAAATTCTACTGCTCTGCTCTCCTCCCTGTTGGTGTTGGTGAGCAAAAGGCAGAGCTGGATCAACATTGAAAGAGATGACATCAGGAATGCACCTGCCTGGACTGCCTGCAGAGTTCAATAAAAGACACAGCTGGAAGATGTGTTGTCCTTAAAAACAGTACCACCAAATGTCTCCCCAGAGTCTCGCCAGCTGCTGTCATTCATGGGAGCATGCGCAACAGTCAAGTCCGCACAGTGGTTTAGGGCAGGGGCACTGATTTTTCAAACTAGAAAATATTCCTTCACTCTTTTTTATTCGCATTAAAAAAAATCAAAATTCATAAGATGTATAAAAATCAAGTGGCCCTTTGCTTTTCAAAAACATTAATCTTCAGAGTTATTTTAAATAGTGAAATCCACTGTTTTGTCCTAATAACCTTCAGATGGTAACCACCTGAGAGGAGAGCACAGGCCACTGCTGCTCCCAGGGAGCCAGGAGCCAGAGGAGTTACAGCCGAGAGAAGTTCATGAACATGAAGATGGAGATGCTGAGACAATGAACTGCTGTACGCACGCACAGTGAGATGCTGACAGTGGTAAAGTGATTCTAAGAGACATTGAACTGCTGTAGTCACACACAGTGAGATGCTGACAACGGTAAAGTGATGCTAGGAACATCCTTAAAACTATCTTATTCTGTATCCCTTTACTTAGAACACAGCGGTGGCTCCCTTCAGGTACAGAATCAGCAGTGCCCGCAGCTTGGCAAGGCTCCTTCACTACCTGTGGCAGCTCGTGTGCTGAGCCTTGCCCCCCACTGCACCTCATCCCCAACCCTGGGGCTTGTGTTCCTGCAGCCTGCAATGTTTCCATGGCCCTGGCCCTTATGCAGGCTCTTACCTCTACCTGGACTGCCTGTTCTACCTTCCCTCAATCTCCTGCCTCTGTCTCCTCCCTCTCCCAATGCCAAGCACATCTTGTCCTCATGATCAACTCCTACACATCCCTCAAGATCCACTTAAGGATTCCTTTTTCTGCAAAGCCTTCACTCTCTTCCCAAATCTGATCCATCTCTGTGGTCAGGGGCTGCATGCCTGTCCCTTGGGAGACACCCAATAAATGTTTGTTGAATGAATATAGAAAAGCACACAACTCTATCAACTAGGATGACTGTATAAACGTTCATATTCTTGAATTTGAAAAGCTCATAACTGGTTATTTTAATATGAAGTATAATTTAGAGCCTTCAATCAAAAGTAACAAAATAAAGGTAATTTGATGCTATATTTTCAGCACTGATTTGAATTTTCCACACCAAACTTCCTGATTGGGGCAGTTAGGGTGCTGAGACTTCTGTGATTTAATGAAATGCACCACCCCTGTGGCTCTCTTGAGACTGACTAAGACCTTCTTTTTCTTTCTTTTTTTCCATTAATTGATCAAATCTAGACTTGTGTGAGCTCAGAAAGTTTCCAGGCATATAGACCATCTGGCTCTACTGTGTCCATTTCCGAAATCATGTAAATATTTTAGAGAATGTACGATCAGATTTCTTTCCAATAGTTTCAAATTGAACTGAATAAATGAAAACGATAGTCTCTTCTCGACCTTGCTGCCTGTGGGCAGTTCATGATAGGCTTAGTGAGTGACAACCCAAGGCTATTTGCAATCCAATATCACAAAAAATAGGCTTGAATGATGAGAGTATTAGTGCTCTCTCTCAAAAAGAGGTGACTGGTATTGACAAAAAATTCATTTATAATAGAAGAGAGAGAAAGATGAAGATACACAAGTAGAGATGCTATATGTTATCTATTATTTACCTAAATTTGTGCTCTAAAAGCAAGCAGGTCAGGGGAGAATCCTGTACTTGAGTAAACAAGCACAGAGACCACTTCAGATTTGTTAATCTAAAGCACCTTGATGAAATCACTCTGTGACCAGGTGAAGGTCAAGGTGTGTCTCCCACTCTCATGTGTCCCTCTGGTGTTTCCAGAGTGTTCTTATGTTGTGCATGTTGTCCACTCATTATTTTAGTCTAAGCGGTAAACATGAGGGCAGAGACGTGTTCACTCTGGTATCTCCAACAGCTAGCAGAGCGATTGGCATATGGTAAGTATTCAGTAAATATGTGTAGAATAAATTGGTATTTATACAATGTCATAGGTTTGTCTCTCTCATTTCCTGTTGTATCTCTAGCACCTAAAACAGCATCAGAATGTTGGAAGCTCTCTGGACATATTTCTTAAATAAACAAATACATGTAGAGATGGTCCATTCCACCCTTCAGCTTTGACATGAGAATATAATACATGTTATGTGCCCAACACAGTGCCTAGCATTAGGTATTCGATACGAACTGTGGGTGCTCTCTCTTCTTATCAGTTTTGAAAAGCAAACTGAGGTGTCCAGGTAGGGAAACAGCCCTGCCCTCACTGGATACAGCAGACCCTCAGGGAATGTGGCTGCCATCAGGCAAGCAGGACATTTATCACCTGATAGACATGTGCTTATCAGATGTGCTTGGTGATATTTGATGATTGTGATGATAGAATGGCACAGCTTAAAAGACTCTGAGAGATCACCTAATCCATCCCTCAACTCACAAAGATAAGAAACAGCCTGTGAGCAGGAAGCAGCTGGCTATGGGTCCCAAGGTGTGTTGGTGGCTGAGTGGAGGTGCAATTCAGGCCTTCTGTCCTCTGATCTGGAGCCATTTGCACTGTACCAGGCTGCTCTGATAGTAGTTTGTGTCCAGAATAAGGAAAATATTAGAATTTTCACTTATCAACTATATAGATGATTCTCATCTAGAGAGCCCCCCTCCCTAAGGAAAAAAAAAGAGAGAGAGAAAGCCATTACTTCTAAATTTTTTACAAGCGGTCTTTGCTGGGAGAGCTTGGAGAAGATAGCTGGGATTGACACTGAATTTTGTAATTCCTCACAAGTTTAAAGATTGTAGCATGAACTTAGAGGCGGAGCACTCTCCAGTGAGAGGCCCTGAAGGCCTCACTGCAGGGCATTCTCACAGGGCCTAGAATCAGTACATTCCTTGAGGGTCTGAGGAGTGAAAACGGTTTGGAAGCAGACAGCCTCCTTTAGGACAAGGAAGGGAAATGATTCCCAAAGGGTGAGGAGCCCCAAGGAGCCCTGGCACCGAGAGCTGGCCCCAGAGGTGGAGAAGGCCCATCTGAAACTCAGCAGGCGAGACAGAGCCCAGCCATTCAGGAAGGCGGTTCCAGAAGTGGAGCACTGGAGCCTGAGTCCAGCTCCACCACTTACTCATGTGTCTTGGGCAACATTTGAAATTTCAAAGCTTTGATTTCCTGACTTGTAAGATGGATGAGATAATAATAGTAACAGCACATATGAAGTATGTATCACAGAGCCTGGCACTTAGTGAGGATAAGTTATTGAAAACTCTTAGTTGGAAAATATTCCACAGGCAGAGAAATGTCTAGGGAAAGGTCTCTCCTTAAAGCAAAGCGCCCTTCAGCAGGAATGAATTTGCCAGGGTTGTGCTGACCCTCAAGGGAAAGAGGCCCTGGAAACTTGGACTCCCTGTATTTAGATTGCTCAGCCTGGCTGTGAGCACACAGCAGGTGACAATTACTGGTGCCACACTTGTCTCTTCCCTTTCCCTGCACAAAACTGCCACTCATCTCTGTCGCCTGAAGGACAAAGCTGGGCTCCTTGGTTTGACCGTCCTGGCTGCTCTCTTTAATGCCCAAGAGTGATTAAGGCGCAAATGCCTCATCTCCCAGGGTCCTGACCTGAAAGGGATAGGAAGGAATCGCTTTCTCCTGGAATCTCAGCTCTTCTGGATCTGAACTGTCTATGTGCCCTCCTGGCTGGGAAGCAGGGCTGTATTGTAAGTGCAGTCCATTTTACTATAGTTGACATTTCTTTCTTAAAACAGCTGCATTCTGCCCACTGCCTGCCCTGCAGAAGTGGAGAGTGTGCATCCCCCCCCCAGCTCAGCCCCAGCTCCTCACTGTCACAAGGCTCTGCACCTCCCTCCTGAGCACCTGAGCACCTGAGCACCGGTTCCAGGCAGGGGAAGGAAAGGGGAAGTGACTGGGTGTCCTGTTACTTAGAACTCGGAGCAACAGAAAGATTTCCTGGGAAACTGAGTGAAAGCTAAATGTTCTTGGGAAAGGCATAGGTGAGTCATGTTTACAATATCTGGAGAACTATTCCATGAATCCCAACAATGCACAGGTTCTTCAGGGCAAAGGAAACAAATATCTGTGTCTTTGGGGGGGGGGGAGGTAGGGGCATGCTCATAGTGGGCACTCCTAGGTGTGGCTGTGGGCAGGGTGTGGCTGTGAAGTNTCTGGGCAGGATGTGGTTGTGAAGTGTGTCTGGTGTGCCTTTTTACTTCCTGACTTTCCTGGCTGTCTCAGCAAGCTTGGGAACCATGCTGAGCTAATAAATGAGCCCAACTCAGTCTTTCCATTTAAAACTAAGTCAAGCTTGGCTTTATGCTTTTCCAAGAGCATTTGGATTTTAAAAGGTAATTATTAGAGAGAACAGGCTTAATTCAAAGGAATGGACTCATAAAGGTGGCATTTCTGGCCACAGTGAGGCAGGTGTGTGTGGCAGCCTCAGCCAGACCCCTCCTCCCCCAGGTTGTATGTCTGGTCTCAGATCAAAGGCTGTGGACAGGGCAGCTCTAAACCCCCATCCTTCTCTCTCCTGCTCTCGTGCTTTGTAAAGTAGCTAAACCGTCTCACTGTGATCTCTCAACAGACAGCAGGCAGGAAGTGAGGTTTTCAGAGACCAAAACCTAGGGAGGGCCCATAGATGTCGCCGTTGGGCTCTTTTTATCTTGTTTCTCTTAATCAGCAGGAGTCCTGTGCTTCTTAAATGCACCCTTTCCCTGGAAGGAATGGGGCCTTTGGCCTCAGAGGCTGAGGAGCAAACCTTCTTTCTCTGAGTTCTGCAGACTGTTCATTTCCAGAAGATTTTTCACAGGAAGCGGGTGCAAGCTGTCCATGCTTCCTTAATTTTAAACAAGCTTGGCCCCTGCTGAATTGCAGTCCCCCACCTGTGTCCCTCTGAACTGCTGTGAACTGGGCTGTGGGGACCCTCCTGCCTCTGGTCTTGGCCAAGGCTGCTCTCTCTGTGGGACACCAGTCCTTCCTGCTCCCCTGAAAAACTCTTAATTGTCCTTTAGGACAGGGCTCAAAGTATGGTCCACAGACCAGCACTGGCCTAGGACAGTCGGGGCTGGTTTGTGACAAGGAGCTTGTGTCAGAACCTAAACGGACTGCTTCACTGAGCAAGCCATCCACTTAAGTTCTCTCGCTTCCTTAGCAAGACGGCCTTGCTGTGGGATCAGCGTGTCCTTGATTTACCTGCTCACACGTTCCCTTTCCCCACCCCAGGCTGGTTCTTTGGGGAGATCTGCCTCAGTACAGGACTTATCCCTCCTCCTCTGGGCACCACCAGCTCCCCACATCCACCACATCTATCCCTACCCACCAGTGTCCAGACACCAAGCCAACTGTGGTTCATGTCTCGTGCCTGATATATATATGGGTGCCTAGGAAATAGATGCTGAAATAGTAAATGAATGATTTTTCCATTATATTCAACACTCACCATTCCTTTTGTATAGTTAACACCTTGGGTGAGATTGATTTACATTTCTGAAGCTTTGGGAATTCGACTCTTTGTCTTCTTAATATTTTAAGTCCTAACTAGGATTTCAGAAATAGATAGATTTAGTCTTTCAGATAAAATATCCTTTCCACAAATATCACACATGAAATGGGAACAGGTGAAGTCATGCTCTCTTCACGCGATCCACCCAGTTACTACCATCGCCCGAGGTGGTAAACATGCAGCTCGAGTGTGAGCAGGGTGTTAGGTTTCAGTCCCCGCGCTCAACTCCCAGCTCTGCCTGTCTCTGCTCTGGAAGCTTCTTGGAGTCTGGGTTGTGTCTTCACCCACTGAGTGATCTCTGGCTCTGAGCTGTGAGGAGGGAGTGGAGCATGGGGCCCACCCTCCCCTCATGGTCCCTTGAAACTCCTATTTCTTACTGGAGAGTCAGTGTCCTACCACAGTCTCTGGAGCCCTGGGGGCCGCAAGACGTGGTGTAGCTGCCACTGGCCGGCAGCTGCCCTGGTACGTGCTGTGCTTGTTTTCCCTCCTTTGTCATCATAAGCTTTCTTTCTATTAAACAGGTCACCAAGGAACCCAAGTTTGAGAATGGTCATATATCCATACCTACCAAATCAATGACTCTCCACCAAAAATAATGTAGGTGAGAGAAATGGCCCCTACCCCCCAAAATACAGCATAAAGAAGATCTAGTGAACCAAATTCTGAGCCTCTGTCTTTGGCACAATCTCGTTGCTCATTTCTTTCTCCATGCATGTATATTTGCCCCAATATTATGTGTGTGTGTTTAAATGTTTTGTTTTGTTTTATTTTAGAAAGAGAGAAAGGGAGAGGGAGAGAGAAAGAGAGAAGCATCTATGTGAGAGAAACACCAATTGGCTGCAGCCATGCATCCCAACCAGAGGCATGTGTGCTGACTTAGACTTGAACCGGTGACCTCTTGGTGCATGGGACAATGCTCAACCACTGAGCACCACCGGCCAGGGCTATGTGTGTGTGTTTTAATATTCCAGGTGCAGCTATGAACATTTTAAAAGTTGACTTTCCCTCTTCCTAATCCTGACTGACACCTGCACATTGGAAACTAAAACTATCAGAAGAAACCTTTAGATGGGGAACCCCCGGGCGGTAGGCATGGCCTGGGTGGGATCTGATTCTGGTTACACGACTAAGTCAATAGACTTATTTTCTCTCCCCTGAGAACACAGCTCTCCTCTGGAACCAGTCCGCCAGCCAGTAGGATCCAGATTAAAGACACTGAAGTTGCTCAGTGGTTGCAGCCTCTCATTGGCTGGCCAAGGAGGCCCCACCAGCACCAGCCACCCAAATCCAACATTTACAAAGTGCTTTCAAAAGGTATAAAGTACTTTTGTTTCCATTATCTCTTTTGATCCTTCAACACAACACATACTTTAATTGTGAAGATGAAAAATTTGAGACTCAGAGATTTCAGATATTTGGTCCCAAAGCACACAGAGAAAATGGCAAATCAGGATTCCACGTCTCATGTTTTGACCCAGTTTAATGTCTTCTCCCAGGCCTTTGGCCTCCAAAAGCTCCAGTGAGCTAGGAAGGAGGAAATTCTGGACTTATAATTGGTGATCACCACACGGTTCCTTTCCCTGACCAGCCAGGATAGATTTAGGGAAACCGGCCCCCCAGCCTGCAAGGGTAGGTGGGATCCATTACATTGTACTGGTGGGACCTGGTGTCTTTCAACACGCCTGTTGATGGCCTTTGACATGGCCACAGCCGATTCTGCCAATGCCCATCAGCTCTCTGGGGCAGGTCGGGGCACCTGTACTGGGTACGGCCACGTCCACAGCAGCACTTTCCATGGAGCCTTCCTTTTCCTCCAACACCCAAGCTGATGAAATGTGACACAGTCCCTTCCAACCGTCATGTGCCTCCAGGAACAAGATGCATTTAATGGTTCGGGTATGGATGGAAGTACCAAGAGCAGGCACTTAATTACATTGAGAGACTCTGAATGTTCATTTATAAATGATATCCCTTTGCGATAGTTTCCTACAGATATCAGTATTTGCAGCTGAAATCATCTTAGAATTAAAAGAACAGATCCTGAGATGTCCATTAGCCTCATCAGTTGGAGGTAATTATTTCACTGGAGCTAAAGTGCAAGCTGGAAGATGCTAGGTTTTCAATGTGGAAAAAAATGACTGGAACAGTTGAGTGAAAATTACATTTGATCTCACAGAACTTGGTTGTGAAGGCTTCTGTGAAAAGGAAACATAATTATAATTAACATCTAAAATTGCCTACCATTGTGCTCGCCCAAGCTATACTGATGTGTGCCTGAATATCTGAAAGCTGAATTTTTAATGATGCAGTTACTGAAAATGGATTAAGATAAAACCTTTTGTCTCCCCTTTGTATTTAGATTCCTCAGACCTCAATCCTAATGATGCCATTGTAATTAACCTAGTTACTAAGAACAGAAAGGAACAAAGGGAAGGCCAGACATTATAGACCTGCTCCCTGCAATATGTGTCTGTCAGTCACAACTGGGAACAGGTCATTGGCCAGAATGGGTGTGGCCACTCAAGCTCAAGAAGACCTGGGATATTAGTCTATTGCTTGGGAGGGTCCACATGGCCTCTAACCGTGTCACATTCCTATGTGGTGACAGCAGGATCAATGATAAAGCAAAGGGAGCCAGAGCTGGGACTGGATGTTCCACTGTGCCTTTCAACCAGGCATAACCCATGGCATTCAGGGCAGCTGTTACAAGGAGAAGATGGTCCCTCTGTCTTGACATGGAAGGCCATTCGTGGAAGACCAGTAACCACATCCAGCATGTTTAGAGGTTCCTTATTACTTAATATGTTCACAATAGTCTCGCATTATTCAACTTTTTGTTGCTGTTAATGGTAACCCAAGGATATTTTTTCCATTGATTTTTAGAGAGATTGGAAGGGGGGGAAGAAGGGGAAGAGCGAGCCATCTATGTGAGATGTGAAAGAGACACATCCATTGGTTTCCTCCCACACTTGCCCCAAGTGGGGCCAGAGATCAAACCTGCAACCCAGGTACATGCCCTTGACTGGGAATCAAACCCAAGACCCTTTGGTGTGGGGGCCGATGCTGTAACCATGGAGCCACACTGGCCAGGACTCAGAACCCAATTTTTTTATAACTGGAAGTTTGTACCTTTCAGCCCCCATCACACATTTGTACCACCAGCTATCCCTTGCCTCTGACAGCCACCAATCTGTTCTCTGTATCTATGAGTTTTGTTTTGTTTTTAGATTCTACACATAAGTGAGATCATACAGTATTTGTCTTCCTCTGTCTGACTTACCTCACTGAGCATAATGCCCTCAAGGTCCATGCAGGTCATAGAAGGCAGGATTGTCACAAACGGTGAGGTCCCTTACAAGGACAGCACTCGCTGTGCTCAGCTTGGCCATACCCCTGGCTGCTGCTGTGTGAAGTGGCCTAGTTCAGTGGTATCGATTCTGGATGCACGTTCCTTTCCTACCTCCCACTCTCTCCCATGAGAGCGCTTATCATCTTTGCCATTATTTGTATTCTTAATCCATTGTAATTTGAGCACCTTCTTGGGCATCATATTTTCAAAGGCTGCAGAGGTCCTCCACTTAAACATTTCATTGTTTTTGTTGAGTTCAGCAAGAGTGAGAAACTTAGACCTGGGACAATAAACCTCTCTCTGCTCCCCTCCTCCTGGGGTTAGAGGTGCAGCAAGAGGCTCCCCCACCCTCTGGCCAGGACCAGCACATCACCTTCATGTGCAGCCTGACATGGCCCGTCCAGAAGACATGTTGCCCAGGTATGAACTCAGTCTTTTTGGTTGTATCCTAAAACTTTCATTTTCTATTCTGATTCATGTTCATAACTGGCTGGGAAAAGCCGCAGGCTCTGTCCTTCAGAAGCCCGTGGCCATCCGCCCTGATCTGCTCACAGGGTGGCAAAGTGAGCCACCACCTTCAAGGCTGGGACCCTGGCAACAGGCAGTGGCCAAGAGCATGCCACCAGGTGTGTCCAGGGGGCCCTGTCTCCACAAGAGTGCACAGAGGGCCCTATATTGTCTAGAAAGGAGTTGTCCTTAGAGCAGAGGGCTTCTCAAATTCTTTTACTGGCACCTGAACCTGATCCATTTATTCTATCTGCAAAGTCACCTCTCACAGTGAAATAAGGACACAGGTTCATGAGCTGATTTCTGACATGAAATCATCACTGATCTGTAAGTGATGCTCTTGAGAAAAAACAGAGCAAAGAAATGCACACACAATCGCTTATGCGTTTCACAGGCTCCCTATCCCCCAGGGTCAAAATTATGGTTATTTAAATGCCTAGCAAAGACTAGTTTCCTGCTAAGAAACTGCTTCCAGGGATGGTTTATCTCCCCAGCTTACATGATATATCATGAAAGGCCCACCTGAGATGACCTGAGCAACTGTTCTCATTTCCTTCCCTGGAAAACCCGTCATGGCTGTGGGAGAAACAGGAAGAGGTGAAGCTGTTTCAAGTACAACAGGCCTCCCAGGAAGCGTCACTAAAATTCCCCCTAATGAAGTCCATTTTGATTGCTGGTAATGTTATAATACATCACTGTTGAAAGAATCAAATCAATAAACCTTTTTTTTTCCCCTCTGGAGCCTAAAGATTGTTGAGATTTTCCAAAATCAGAGCGCACCATGGAAGCTTATAGCTCCGCCATTCCCCTCTCATGGGCTCAGCTAATAAGACTGCCAGCCTGAACTGTGGTCTTCAATTGAGTAGAAAATGAGACCTGGTGCCTTCAACATAGTGGACAGGATTGATCCATGCATTCATGTTCCAGGCACTGGAACCAAAGTCTTCTTCCCAGAGTCTATCAGTCCACTGGAAATTACACCTACTTACCCTCGGCTTTCCTATTTCTCCTTCAGTTCAATCTAAGGCTTAGTAAAACTTAGAATAGCTAGTTTTTTTGCAGTTCTCACTATGTCACCACTAAAGAGAAGCCGGACCATGTGCGCCCAGCCGAACCATGACATCATAGGGCAATTTCAACAGAGTTGGCACCTCAGTCCTTTATGGAACTGCACTTGCTTCAGTTCCAGCAGCACCTTCTTTGCCCTTATAGGAAAGTTTTTATTAGGCGGAAAGGGCTACCTGGGATATGTGCCACACTGTCCAACTCTAAGGCATTGCTCATAAGAAGAACAAAGGTAAGTCTTTGTCTCTTTAATGCCTCAATTCCAAGTGCATAGTGACTTGAAAAGAGACATGTGTGCTATGCACATGCATGTGGGGCCCCGCATGTGCACAGACATACACATGAACACACACTCACACAAGTGTGTGCTCTCACACACACTTCAAGGCTCCTGGCTGGCTGACAGGAGGTTGAGCTCTCCTACTATGAACAGCCCACCCCTAGATCACCATCTCCGGGCATCCACTGACCTGCAAAGGACCTTGTTTGCAACTAGGAAGAGGGAGGCGTGTGGTGAAGGGAAGTCTCAGGGGAGAAGTGGATCGAGGAGAGTGGACTGAATTTCAGCAACTATGATTAGAAAAAATGAGCCACAAGGAGGAGCCAAATGCTTTCTGGAGAAAGTTTTGGAAATTCTGCTCAAGCAGGGAGAGAGACTGATGGAGCTATTTCTCATAGTTTATTTAAGACACTGGCACTAGGCAGATGCAGAGGTGCTTTGGGGCCTGTAACACATCAAGTATGGCACAGAGATGGAAAGAGGCATTTCTTCCTATGCAGATTTAGAAGTGTCTGGTACCCTAGGGCTGGCCCTCTGCAAACCTCAGGTGGTCACTTTCTCAGCCACTCCCAGTTGGAACCTGCACAGGGGCTGTGGTGAGTCGGGTACCTTCAAGGACAGCATGCAGACAGGGGAACACCTTGCACGCCTTGGCCTTGCAGTGGCTGCAGGAGACAGTCCAGTTTCTGGGGGCATATCAACTTAACCCTAAAATCTTGGAAACAGCTAACTGAGTGACTTTGAAAATGAACTTGAGTTACCTGAACAGACAAAAGTCTGCAGTCATTGTGATTTTCCCATAAATGTGCATGGCCTGGGGAGACCAAGCACCTGCACATATATATACACACATACTCACAGTCAGACGCACAAAAACACGTGCGTACTTACAGAAATACATTCAATGTTTTATATTTGCATTCATTGGCAGGTTTGCTCTGAGTGGTTAGTTTTATGTACATCAGTGTACTGGAAATGTCAGAGGACATACGGGAAATTGAAAATTGACTTCTGGTTCAGGAAACAAATGGACCACAGATTTCTATGTCTTCTGTCTACCAAACCCTGCCAAAATTAGGCAAACAAAAATTTCAGTTATTATCTCAAAAGAGCAAAAAGAGCAGGAGAGGTGACAAAAGTGGGTGAAGGAGTTGAGCTTAGTTTTGGAATTTGGAAGGATAATGGATGAGTGGAGACGGAGTAAGTCACATGCCAGTCCTTTCAGAGGAACGTCCTGTGGAAGTGAGGCAGTGGGCCCCTCGGAGTGCTCGTCGTCAGCTGTGGGTGCCATGGAGGGGACAAGGGACAGGACACAAGGGACTTGGGCTTGCCACCATGGGTAGTCCTCCTCCCTGCAAAGGATAGCAGCTCTTTTCTAGGAAACAGATCCTTAACGAATTGAGTGCAAAACACGAGAAGACTCGTGAGTGTTCCTTAACAGATGGCCCGCAAAACACGAGAAAACTCTTGAGTGGTCCTTAACAAATTGCGTGCAAAACGAGAGAGGACTCATAAGCAGTCCTTATCAGGTGGCGTGCAAAACATGAGAAAACTCATGAGTTGTACATAACAGATGGCCAGCGAAACACTAGAAATCTCGTGCGTGGTTCCTAACAGATTGCCTACAAAACATGAGACTCGTGAGTGGTCCTTAACAGAGTGCATGTGAGATACAAGAAAACTCATTAGCAGTCCTTAACAGATGGCCTGAGAAACACAAGAAAACTCATAAGTGGTCCTTAACAGATTGCTTGCAAAACACGAGGAGACTCGTGAGCGGTCCTTAACAGATAGCCTGAGAAACATGAGAAAACTCTTGAGTGGTCCTTACCCAATGGAGCTCAAAACATGAGAAAACTCGTGAGTGGTACACAATGTGTTAAAACTGAAACTGCTACTACTGTGTGAAGCATGGAGTAAGGTATCTTTATTGGAGATGTGTATAACACATCCCTGAGGAGAGGAGCATTCAAAAATGGACATTACTTGTCCATTTCCTCAAAGATGGGATGACCCTGGAAAGAAGGCTTATAATTTAAAAGAAATAACAAGAAACCAATATCTAGATAGTGAAACAACCACACCAGTATGGGAGAAGGGCATGTGTAGGATTTCAAGCAGCAGCTCTTTGTGGACACTTGGAAAGAACACCGTGAAAAAAATTCATAAGAAGAAGGATTTGGCCAAATAGAAAGACCTTCCAAAACCACCACTAGAGAATTTAGCCAAGTAATGAATGTTGAAACAAGCTCCTGGAAGACAGGTGTTTCTATGGCAACATTCTACACACTACAAAATGCATATGAATTCCAGGAGGAAAACTCACTCCAGGAGGATGAAATATATGTATTTCTCTCTGAAAGAACACTCAGTCACTACATTGGAGCTTGCTACTTCAAAGTCTTTTGAATAAAGTGTATTTTCACTGGTGGAATAAGTTTTGGGTTCCATTGTTTAATCTCTCGCAAGCGTGATGTGCAGCCTTCAATGTTTCCTTAGAGAATGTGGAAAAACGCCGATTTGTAGCCTAAATGACTTGTAATCCGGGAAACGCACACTGCATAATTCTTGCTCAAACACGCTCTTACATCTAATGCATTGAGAAGATGCAATAAAGCAGAAAGAAGTGCGTTTTGCAGTGAAATTCAGATGAGCATGTACAAAAGATCATTTCTATAGGTTGCAGAGAGCTAAAGCATGAATTACTTCATGTTGTGGATGAAACCCTTACATTTCCATGTCCCCAGAAGAAGGACTTTGAAGAAAAAGATGTCTTTGCTTGTCAATTTGCTTTAAGCTTCCTAAAAGAGCTCTAAGGTGTGTATTCACTGCTGGAGAGTTACACACACTACATATGTTAAACAGCGTTTGTAGACCACCAACATGCTTAACACATTGCCTACCACATAGAAATCTCTAAAACATATGCAAGGACAGCACGTTTTTGGGCAAACTGCACGTCATTTAAATCATAACGACAGATCATAATGCACCTTAGATGTTGTTTTTCAATAATTATAACATTTTTTTTTTACAAAAAGAATTAAACAATTAAAGTTCCTAGTACTTTTTTAATGTATGGTACTGCATAAAACATTTTCCTCTATGAAGAGGGACCAAACAAAATTTACATAAGTATCTAGTTTTGCTCCTATTTCCATGGGTGCAACAAATTGCAGGCTCTCATAGGAAATTTTTTCTTTCCACTCGCGGGAATACACGTAGGTTCATGCTGCTTCATATCACCTGACAACCTTTGGGGTCGATCTTTACGAGGTGCTCTCCTTGCACCCCCAGGAGAAGGGCTGCAAAGAGTTGTCTCTGGTTCCATAGAGACTTCATTATTGTCATCAGTTATCCATCCTCTGGCCACCGATAGCAGAAACTGTTTATACTTCATTTTTGCTTGTGGATTGAAGACGTTGTACACTCTAAATGAATTGAAAAGTCCAGAGTTTATAAGGTACAGCACTACTTTTTCTGTCCATTTTATCATTTTCCTTAGAATGGATCTACATGAAAGGAATTGAACCACATGGTCAATGCCTTTCATGTGGACATTGTATTCCTGGATGCAGGTAGGTTTTCCAATATTCTCTCCAGTTTTTCTTTTTTCTTTTTTCCTGTCGTTGAGACATAAGTGTCATTGATCGCTGATAGCATCGGGACAACCCGCTTCTCTTTCCATGCTAGGAGAAGAATATCGCCTTTTCTGAAAAATATTATGTGCCCTTTCTTCATTCTTGATGTTTTCATTTTTAAATTTGGCGGTACACCTCTACTCTCCCTAACAGTCCCACAGACTCCAGTTTTGTTCTGTAGGAGCAAATCAGCAGTAGATGTAGCATTGTAATAATTATCCTGGTAAATATGGTGCCATATGCCAAGATAGGTTCCAAAGACTGAAAGGACAGTTTCTTGCAATTTCTTTCTTTCCGCAGTGCATATCTCCATATTGTAGATATAGCTGGTGTCACTCTAGCACACCATTCGAACAAGTAAAATGTATTTTGTTATTTTCACTGGGATGTACTTGCGAAATTTTAAACATCTTCTCCATGGAATCATTCCCCCTTCCAAAGACAACTGTATATTGTTGGTTTGTATATTCTTCAAAATTTGTGCTCCAGAGGTTCTTTATGATCTGCATGACCACAGTCAGCTAAGTGCACACTGTCTAGTTCTGAGCTCTTACAAGTATATATTCAGGGTTTATCCATGATCAGTGGGGTAAATGCCTGATGATTCAGGTTCATGAAGCTCCTAGCCCCACCAGACTCTGGTCCCTAAAGCATCCCTTTGAACTCACATGATATGCTCCCCTTCCAGCCCTGAGATTTTGTCTCAGGACAGAAGCTTTGCCCAGGGAGCAGGGTGCAGACTTCTTACCAGAAGTAAAAAAGAAGCTTCTCTTCCCTCTCACAGCTATGGCCAGTGGCCTTGATCAGTTGACATAGCCCTTCTGAAATTTACATGACCTGCTCCTTCCCTGAACGCCCGCCAACCTGTGTCTACAAGTCCTCTCCTCAGCCCAATGTCTGTGTCTATTTATCTATTTCTCCACCTGAGTCTCTGTGTGTCTGTCCTTCTCTCTGTGTGTCTCTATCTCTGTCGTCGTCTGTCTCTTTCTCTCCCAGGCTCCTTCTAATCAAGGTCTTCGTCACTCACAGGCGTGGGGTACTTTCTAGAATCTGGACATGCTGGACAACAGGTCAGAGCGGGNTTCTCCACCTGAGTCTCTCTGTGTGTCTGTCCTTCTCTCTGTGTGTCTCTATCTCTGTCGTCGTCTGTCTCTTTCTCTCCCAGGCTCCTTCTAATCAAGGTCTTCGTCACTCACAGGCGTGGGGTACTTTCTAGAATCTGGACATGCTGGACAACAGGTCAGAGCGGGAACACAGAACCCTGAAGGCTTTTCCTAAGGTCCATGCAAGACAACCTATCATCCAGTTACTAAAACTACACTGACCTACTCAGCAACATGCAGTGTTCCAAGGAGAAAATTACAGGTGGTATGGTCAAAATGTGATCTTGTCTTGGACATCTGAGCACATAACCTCATTTCCTCAAGTGACACCAAAAGTCCTCATTAAGTTCAGACTGGGGTCCAATCATTGGCCTACTCACGCATCTTGGCTCTGCATCCTCTAGTATCCTGTAGATGATTCATGCAGATGGTGTGGACCATGTTCCCTGTGGACGTAGAGAATGGAAATGGAAGTTGCCAGAAAAAGACAAGATAATTCAGGTGAAGTTATGGGGAACATTGCCAGCTCAGCACTCACAGGCTCCCTCCTTCCCTGCACTCAGGTTAGAGAGTGGTGGCTGATCCACAAGGCAGTGGCACAGATGCTGGAAGGAAGCCAGTGGTTTGAAAGCAGCTGGGTCATTGGCATAAGCTCCTCTGGGAGCCCAGGCACCGAAAGCTGCTGCTTGTAGTCACAGAATCAATTTCCTCGAAATAAGATGGTGACAGATGGAAAGCAGACAAATGACTGACCCTGGTTCCCCATCCTTGTCCCTGTGTCCTTGTGTTTGAATTATAGTCATGAATGAACTCACAAGTTCAAAGTAAAAATGGCCTCAGAATTCACTGTGTAATTAATACGTACACCCTTCAGTACTTGCCATTTAGGCCACATCTCAAAAAAAAAAAAAAAAAAAANCATTTAGGCCACATCAAAAAAAAAAAAAAAAAAATGAAGACAACTCAAAGGATTGGAATTTCCGATGAACATGCACTTGAATGATGCTACTCAGAAGGCATCTCAACGACACACAGTGGCTCAAGGGGCCTGGGGACCAGTAAGCCACAAGAGACAGAAGGTAATGAGAGTGAGGTGGATGGTCTGGTCCCACAAGCAACACCTCCCTGCTATGACACAAAACTCAATATACAGGACAACAGCCCTCCTTACCTGTGACAGGGTCCTTGGCTCCTGCAGCAGCCTCAGCTCTCAGCTCCCAGAAGAGGCACCTCTCCTTAAGAGGCACCCATGACACCTCCCTGTGGTTGGACTATGATGTGCTGGTAACATCAAAAAGCAAAGATTGTGAACCAAAGATACTGTCACCTGTGACCCTACTCAGCAATGGTTCCATGTGGGACATCAACAGACATGACAGTGTAACTGTTCCATAAATTCTGACCATAAAGCCCCATCTTGTGTACAATTGGAGTCACACCACTTCTATGACTGTATTTCTATTTACAGTGTGACCATGTAACTGTGACGGTCATAAGCTAATGTGTTTCTGTCCCTGATCCCCAGAAAATGAGAAAGAAAGGCCCAGGCACCGTGTAAAGTGTGTTCTGTAGAGAGGTTTGTGAGCCTCAAGTCAAAAGTAATAGTTTGAGCCAAGAGCAGACAAACTTTTCTCAAGCAACACATGAGGGCAAACTGGAGGCTTTACAATTTGGGGGCAAGGGTGGCTGTGCAAGAACAAGAGGACGTGTCTGCATTTTTTAAAGGAAATCACAGCAAATTACATATCTTAAAACCAAACAAATACCACCACATCACAATACCCAAAAAATGTTTTATATTACCTGCCTCAAACGCCTCCAATATCCCTTGTCCTACACTTTCTGGGCTTCATTTTCTGTGATGAGACAGGACGCTACTCAGTCTTTCCCCCATGTTGTTAGAGACTTGAGTGCACTGTGAACAGCTCACAATGAATTATTGGGCCTTCACATCCTGTTTCTGATCTCAATTCTAAACTCTTCCTGGAAGGTATTTGTATCCCAAGAGAAGTATTGTAACAGGACAGCACCACATGTCTGTGCCCCAACCATAGCTGGAAGTGTCCCCTCCAAACTCTCTGTCCTTGGATTCCATGTACCTGAGACCTTTTGAGTCTGCCCACCTAGAAGGCATGTGATGGATGGAACGTGCTGTCAGGAGAAAGTGGTCCTGACAGGGCTCTGCTGGTCACCCACTGGCATGAGTGCTGGCACTGAGTTGTGAACTTCTTGGTGAGGCTGTGTTAGCTTCAAGAGGTAGGGGAGAAGCAGAGGAATGCAGGGAGCAAGAAGAAGGAGCCCAGGAAGGGCAGTACCTGGGAGCTTATGGAGGAGAAGCTAGGAAATTGGACTGGTCTCTCAAGTACACAGAGGCCCAGGGAGAAGCTGGGGAGAACCCTTTGAAATGGCAGAGTCATGGACCCACTGGAAGTTAGTGGGGTGAGGAGGTGAAGAGGAAGAGGGAGGGTAGGTGGAAAAACGGGCAGGAAGGAGAGGCATCTGGAAGGAGCGGGCAGGAGGTGGAGGCCTGTTAGTTGAACTTGGGCTTCACCGAGAAGAAAGAGGGGATCCTGGAGGGGGCGATGGTGCAAGTGACGTCCAGCAAGGAACCAGCTCCAAGCAGGGTACTGCCAGCCCATGAGGGAGGGACAGGCTAGAGGAAAGACGTGATGATGAGGGAGGAATAGAGAGAGGAAGTGAGGAGCTCCTCTCCCAGGTTCCTCTTCTGAGACTGAGGGGCTGAGGTCACATGGGAAAGCAAAGCAGAGGCTTCTCAGGCAGTGCTCTGCATGCGTCCCCTTTACTCACAGGCAACAAAAGAGGTAGGGACTTCACAGCAGACACCTCTAACCTCCTCTTAATGACCAGGAAGCACCGCCATGACCTGTATGGCACCAAGTTCATTAACCCTGGTAACCCCAGAGAGCAAGCAGTGGAGTTTCCACCTTGCAGAGAAGAGGCTTGAGCCCTCAGGCCATGGGATTCCTCACATCCAGAATAGAAGGACAACGGAAGCAGGGCTTAGGTCCAAGACAAACTTTCATTCCTTCCTCCCACCTTCTCCTCCATGTAGCCAGCTGTCTGAAAAGTGGGGTCGGGCCACAGACAGGAAAAAAGGCAGTTTAGATCTGATGTAGACACTCTCTGGGTGCCTCTAAACATGATGGGTTGGGGAGCGGGGACCCCAGACAACATTTCAGGGTGCTGTCAGTCCCTGCCTGAACGCTATATTTCCTTGATTTGACTCTTGACAAATGCCACAGTCAGCTGACAAAGCCGTGTGCAGAACATGTCCAAAGCCATCAACTGACCAAATCCAGACCCACAAAGCCCCCCTCATCCCAGCCAAATGCCCCTGACAGCCCGGGGGAATGCTGCAAGCACCCCATGACCAATGCCCAAACTGCAGCACTCTGCCATTAAGACACGAATCCTAGGCTTACCAACTGGCTTAGTGTTCAGAGCACTGCACTGGGGACCGAAGGGTACCAGGCTCGATTCCGGCCCAGAGCACATACCTTCCTTGCAGGCTCAAACCCCAGTCCCAGTCAGGGCACATGCTGAAGGCAACGAATCTCACATGGTTGTTTCTCTCTCTCTCCCTTTGACTCTCTCTCTGAAAAGTAATGGAAAAAGTAAACTGTAGTAAGAATTAAAGAATAAGAAAACACTAATCCAGGCATCCTCTCTGGTCCTTTGAGGCAATTTTTGAAGGTAATTCAGTTCCCTTTGGGGACTAGAGACACAAATCATTAGCAGGAATGAGACCTTAAATTGACTCACTTTGGAGGCACTACTGTTTTGTTCCTGTTAATCCTCTCCCGTAGGCACTTTTAATTTTTTTTTTTTTTGAGAAAGTGGTAAGAGGAGAGTGAGAAATAGGTGGGAATGGGTGGGGGAGAAACAGTGGACAAAAGCTCAGAAGGCTGCAAGCTCAGGAGTGTCTGTGCTCCAGATGTTGTTTATGATCTGAAGGAACATTGTAAGCAAGGTCCACACTCAGGTTCTGAGCTCTTACAAGTACATATTCAGGGTTTACCCATGTTCAGTGGAATACATGCCTGACAATTCAGGTTTCATGGGGCTCCGAGCCCCTACTAGTCTTTGTCTCCTTAATGCATCCCTGTGAACCTACCTGACTTCCTTTCCTTCCAGCGCTGAGGCTTTTTTCTCAGAACAGAAGCCCCACGCTGGAAACAGGGCACAGACCCCCTACAACAGGCAGGAAAGATGCTTCTCTTCCTTCTCACATCTGTGGCCAATGGCTTTGGTCAGGTGACATGGCCCTTCTGAAATTTACATAAGCTACCTCTTTTCCAACTGCCCTCCTCTTCTCTGTGCCTGTGAGTCCTCCCCCAGCCGAGTTTCACATATTGTAGGACTTTTTCTCTCTGTGTGTATCTCTCTCTGTATATATCTACATCTCTGTCTGTCTCTTTCTTTCCTGGGCTTCTTGCACTGAAAGCCTCCCTCATGGCCCCCAATTGGATACAATCTGAAACCTGTACGCACCTGGCAGCAGGTCAGAGCAGGCACAGAGAATCCTGAAGGCTTATCTAAGGTCCATGCCCGGCAATCTATCTTCCCTTTTGCCAAAACTCCACTGAACTATTCAACAACATGCAAGGAAGGTTGATGGTTGGCCCAGCAGTGGGCCAAAAATAAAAATAAATAAAAATCATGCATGCTTGTGTCCACATATGATTTCCATCTGTTTTCTCAGGTGTCATCCACAGTCTGGTTCAAGCTCACACCAGAGTTTTGTCTTTGGCTTGCTCAGCCATGTGGCTCCAAATCCGTTAGGAGATGATATATGCAGATGGTGAAAGCACATTCCCTGTGCAGATAGATTAAAAAACAGATGTTTACCCAAGAATTCTGGTGAAGTTCTAGAGAAGTATGGCCAACTCAGATGACAAAGGGCTTCCTCCTCCCTGTGTCCAGCTTCACAGTGCGGCAGCACAGATGCCAGAGGGAAGCCAATGGGATAAAAACCACTGGGCTATTACCAAAGGCTCCTCCTGGAGCCCAGGCAACATCTCCTGCTGACTCCAGTCCCAGAATCAGTGTCCTCCAAGTGTGAGGTGATGGGATGGAAAGAGGGAGACAAATGACTGAGCCTGGTTCTCCTCCCACCACCTGTGTCCCTGTGTGTGGTCATGAATGCACTCACAAGCTCCAAGTAAAAACAGACTCAGAATTCAACGTATAATTAATACTACAGCCTTTGCTACTGGTCATTCAGGCCACATTTCAACAAAAAAAGGAAGACAACTCAAAGATAGGAAATCCTCCAAGAACATGCCCTTGAATGCTGCTACTCAGAAAGCACCTCAGGCATTCAAAGATGGTGGACATTTGATTGGATGTTACACACACTATCCCAGGACCAAACTGGGATTACATCTAAAATAGAGAAAACCCATCCTGAATAATCAATTTCAGACTAGCTGGAGATCCCGACATGACCAAGGCTGAAAAGCTGAGACCACATAGAGACTGGGAGAAAGTGTGGATGCATGAGAGTGCTGGCTGGGCTCCCACAGGCAGCAGCTTTAAATCCCAAGGGATGTTTCATCTCTGGGGGTTTCTCACTGAGAACTCTGGGGTCTAAACCCCAAGGTGAGTTCCCCTGCCCAGAGCACCACAACTGAGAAAGGTGCCCACATAATATGTGGCTGTGAAAAGCAGCAGGGTTTCTGTGTGCCAGGGTGAGAAGGCTGGAAAGGCAGGCACCCTCTTATAGGGCCAATGTACAAAGATTCCTATGCAGCCACTCACCTTCGGCTCCAGTGATCGGAGAGCAAAGTGGACTGGAGCTGTGTGAGGAGAGTCCAGGATTGCTGTCTTCTGGAGGTAGAGCTCTGAGGGAAGCCATCTGGATTCCTGTGGTGAGTCATTCTCCTACACTGAAGTGGATATCTTTCCCAGGTAGGCATTTACCTTCCTAGCCACATTAGCCTTGAGGGGAAGGGAGTTGAAATAATGCCCTGCCATGCTACAAACCTCTACCCCCAACCTGTGGAATTTTTACATCCTGAGGCTCAAAAAGAGACTGAATACCAGCCTCGGGGGGCTTTGATCTTTGCCTGATTTGCTTCTTGAACCAGGGCTTCGAAAAGTAGACCTTGGTAAGCATTTTGGTCTTTCCAAACACACACAGCCTCTCCAGAGGGAGCCACAAACTGTAGATTGTGGGAAGCTTCAAACAGGGTTCTCAAGGCCAGGCACAATCAGCAGCTGACATTGGCCTGCACTGGAGATCATCCAAAAGACTGGGAGTCATAGCGGATCTAACTAATACACAGAAACAAATCCGTACGGGCAGCCAAAATGGGGAGACAAAAAAACAAGCCCCAAATGAAAGAACAAAAGAATTCTCCAGAAGAAGAGATTAATGAAATGGAGATAATAAGCTATAAGATAGAGAGTTTGCAAGGCTAGATCATAAGGATGCTCCACAGCATGAGAAAAGAAACGGAAAGTATAAAGAAAATTGGGAATGACATAGTAGAAATAAGAAAACACTGGAAAGAATAAACCTTAGATTAGCAGAAGCTGAGGATCTGATCAGCAAATTAAAATACAGGGTAGAAAAATAACTCAATCAGGGAACCAAAAAAAATAAATAAATAAAAAAACAGGAGGACAGTTTAAGGGAGCTGTGGCACAACAAGTAACATAATAATATACACATCATAGGACAGCCAGAAGATGTAGAAAGTAAGCAAGTGTTAGAGAACCTCTTTGAAGAAATGATAGCAGAAAACTTATTTAATTTGTTCAACGAATATATCATAAAAGTTCAGGAGTCACAGAAAGTCCCAAGCAAGAAGAACCCAAAGAGCCTCATATCCAGCCACATCATAATTAAAATGATAAAAATAAAGAGAAAAGAGATTCTTAAAGGCAGCAAGAGAAAAGCAATCTCTTACCTACAAAGGAGCTACCATAAGACTGTTAGCTGGTTTCTCATCAGAAACACTATAGGCCAGAAGAAAAGGCATGAAACACTCAAGGTAATGCAAAAAAAGGATCCGAAACCAACAATACCGTATTCAGCAAGGCTATCATTCAAAGTAGAAGGTAAAATAAAGAGTTTCCCATGCTAAAAAGGGTAAAGGGGTTGTGGGGAGCTGCTGTGGCCCCAGGCACAGAGGAGCTGCCTGGGTGAGCTGCAGAAGTTCTCCCCTGCTCCCAGGGAGATGTGGGTGAGCTGCTGTGGCCCCAGGCACAGAGGAGCTGCCTGGGTGAGCTGCAGATGTGCTCCCCTGCTCCCTGACCCAGACCTTGAGGCACCAAGGCAATACTAATTTAGCTTGCAGCCTTAGATTCTAGAAAGGCTAACTAGGAAGTTGGCCCCGGCCTGAAGGGTTAAGGGACAGTCAAGCCACATACCAAGCCAAGGACTTAATCCCTCCCAAAAGTTTCTATTAGAAGCCGAGACAAGGTTAGTTACCAAGGTCTGAGCTCCTGCAAGAGGCAGGATGTTTACTCGGAAAGAGCAGTAGTACGGCCTTAAAGGAATTAGTATTGGGCAAGGGGGAGGAAAACAGGACGGGGTTCTGTTCAGCAAAAACAACAGCGCCGGTATAAAAAGAGCTTGGAAAATAAACTCGGGGCTGCCATCTGGCAGCAGGCATGAGCTGCAGCCCTCCCGATCCCATCTTTTTTGTGTCTGTCTTTTCTTCATGCTCACCCCTTCCTCAGGACCATACGACTCTGCCAGCCGGCTCCGGCAAGGGGTTAATCACCAACAAACCAGCATTGCAAGAAATGTTAAAGGGATTGCTGTAATAAGAAGTTGAAATAGAGAAACATTCCCATAAAGAAAAAATGGCAATAGATAAGTACCTCCTAATAATAACTGTAAATGTAAATGGGTTAAATGCTCCAATCANGTAAATGTAAATGGGTTAAATGCTCCAATCAAAGAACATAGGGTAGGTGAATGGGTAAGAAAACAAGACCCAAATAGAGGCTGTCTAAAAGAGACCCACCTCAGAACAAAGGAATCACACAGGCTGAAGAAAAAAATTCTTGAGCTCTTTAAAGGAGAGGTTATAGTAATACAGTCATAGTAGGCAACATTAACACCCCACTGACTTACTGAATACATCTTCCAGACAACAAATGAACAAGGAAACGGTGACTCTAAATGACACACTGGGTCAGATTGATATAACTGACATTTACAGAACATTTCACCCCAGAGCTGCAGAACATGCATTCTCCTCAAGTGCACATGGACATTCTCAAAGACAGACCACAAGTTAGGACACAAAACAGGTCTTTAAAGTTCAGAAGACTGAAATGATATCAAGTATCTTCTTGTACATTTACACCATGAAATACTATGCAACTGTTAAAAAGACCGTTCCCTTGCCCTTTGAGACAGCATGGTGGGAGAGTATTAAGCTAAATGGAATAAGCCAGTCAGAGAAAAAGGAGTATCCCATGATCTTACTCATATGTGGAATCTAAAAAACAAAATGAAATGGAAAAAATTGGTCCACGGACACAGAGAAAAAAAACAGGCTGACCAACCTTAGAGGGAAGGAGAGGGTGGGTGAGTGTGTGGGGAGAGATTAAGCTAAAAACTTATGTGCATATATGCATAACCCATGGACACAGACAAGTGTGATGAAAGCCTGAGGGTAGGGGTACAGGCTGAATGGGATCAATGAGGGATAAAAGAAAACATTTGAAATGCTTTTAAAAATTATATATATATATGACACATAGTGGCTGCAGGTGCCTGGGAATCAGTCAGCCCCAAGGAGGCAGGAGGTAATAAGAGTGACGTGGATGGGCTGGTCCCACAAGCAACAACACCACCCAAAGCCACTGCTGTGACAGGAAACTAAGTATACAGGACAGCTGGCCTCCTTACCTATGACAGGGACCTTGGCTTCACAGGCATCCTCAAATCTCTGCTCTCAGGAGAGGCAGCTTTTCCTCTGAGGCAATGTGGCTGGGCTAAGGATGATGAACTGGTGACATCACAAATCCAAGATTGTGAACCAAAGACACTTGTCATCTGTGTCCCTGCTCAGCAATGGGTCCAGCTGGTCCCTCAAGGAGATGATGGTCTATTACTTCCTTAACATTTGTCACCTGAATGCCCCATCTTGAGGAAAAATGGGCACCACATTCCTAGTACAGGTGTATTTCTATTTAAAATGTGAACATGACCAATGGAACTGTGAGGGTCAGAAGCTAAATGTGTCCACCTTCTAGAAAATGAGAAAGAAGGGCCAGGTGCCATACACAATTTGTTCTATAGGGAGGTTTGTGAGCCTCAAATCAAAAGTCATAGTTTGAGCCAAGAGCAGACAAACTCCTCTCAAGCAAACAGAAGTGAGGGCAGAAAGGGAAGGTTTACGATTTGGGGGTGAGGGGGGCTGTGTAAAAACAAGAGGACATGTCTGCATATTTAAAAGGAAATCACATATTTTAAAAGCAGACAAATACCACACATCACAATATCCAAAAAACAATGTTTTAACATCCCTTGTCCTACACCTTCTGGGCTTCGTGTCCTCTCCTCTCCACATGACCATTTTCCCACATCATTTTCTATTATGAATCTAGAATGAATCTCACCTTTCCCACGTGTTCTTAGAGACTTGAGTGCACTGTGAACACCTCAGAATGGGTTCTTGTGGCTTAATATCCTGTTACTGATCTAAATTGTTAACTCTTCCTAGATAGGAGTGCTAAATTCTTAACTCTTCCAAGGAGGAGTACTGTAACAGGTCTTCACCCCATGTCTGTGTCTCAACCATGCCTGGAAATGTCCCTTCCAAGCTCTGTGTTGCTAGATTCCAAATACCTGCGGCCTGCTGAGCCCGCCAACCAGGAAAGGACATGATGTATGGAAGATGCGGTCAGGAGAAAGTAGTCCCACCAGGGCCTTGCTGGTTACCCGCCGGCATGAGCACTGACATCTAAGCCAAGGTCTTGTTGGTGAGGCTGTGTGAGATTCAGGCGGTGGGAGAGCTGAAGAGAAAGCAGGAGGCAACAGAAGGGGCCCAAGGAAGGTCAGCACCTGGGATCAAATGGAGGCAAATCTGGGAAATGGGACTGGTCTCTCCAGTTCACAGAGGCCCAGGAGGAAGCCGGGGGAGGCCTGGTGCTTCAGTAGAGTCAAGGACCCACTACCAGTCAGTGGGGTGAGGGGATGAGGAGGAAGCAGGCAGGTGGAAGGAGGGACAGGAATCAGAGGCACCTGGGAGGAGCTTGGAGGAGAAGGAGGCCTCTTAGTTGAACTTGGGCTTCATCAAGAGGAAACAAAAGTTCCTGGCAGGGAGATCATGCAGGTGACGTCCAGGAAACAACCAGCTACATGCAGGGCACAGCCACTCTGAGATGGAGGGACAGGCAAGAAGAACAACATGGGGATGATAGAGGACAGGAGAAAGGAAGTGAGGAGCTCACCTCCCAGGTTGCACCTCCCTCGGTAGCCTGAGGGGCTGAAGTCACATGGAAAGCAAATTAGAGGCTTCCCATGTGGAGCTCTGCCTGCACCCCCTTCACTCACAGGCAGCAAGTGAGAGGCAGGGACCTCCCAGCAGACACCAGTCACCTCTTCTTCCTCACCACAAAACTTTTCCATGACGTGTATGTCACCAAGTGCATTAACCCTGAGAACTTAGGGAGAGCAGTCACTGGAGTCTCCACCTTGCAGAGAAGGTGCTTGGGGGCCCAGTCCCTGGGGCTCCCAACAACCGCAGACACAAGGACATTGAGAATCAGGGCTTGGGTCCAAAACAAAGTTACTTTCCTTCTTTCCACCTTGTCCTCCATGGAGCTAGCTGTCTGCAAAGTAGGGGCAGGCCACAGCCAGAGAAAAAGACATTGGGATCCGATGTGGTCACTCTCTAGGTGGTTCTGAAGATGAGGTGAGGGGTCCCTCATCAGGGCTCATGTGAAAGGAACCTAATCTCAGCTGGATGTTTCTCTCTCTTTCTCTCACCAAAACCCTCAGAAAAGCAGTGCAAAATATACCCTCAGGTGAGGATCAGATAAAAACGTCTAATCAACGTTTCCTGTCTGGTCCTTTGAAGCCATTTTCAAAGGTACTTCAGTGGCATATGGGGAACGCAGACACAAAACCTTGGCAAGAATGACCTTGATTCCATTTGGAGGAGCTACTTTTTTGTTTCTGTTAATCCTCATTGGTAACATGTTTTATTTACTTTTAATAGAAGATGGAAGGGAAAGAGCAAGGGAAGGTACAGACAGACAAAAGAAACAGTGAACAAATGCTCAGAAGGCTGAATGCTCTGGAGAGCCTGTGGTCCAGAGGCTGTTTATGATCTGAAGGACCAAGGTCAACTAAGTGCACACTCAGGTTCTGAGCTCTTACAAGTGCAAATTCAAGGTTTTTCTATGAGCACTGGGATACTTGCCTGATGATTCAGGTATCATGAAGCTCCTAGCCCCCACCAGGCTCTGACCCCTGAAGCATCCCTGTGAACTCACATGATCTCCTCTCCTTCCAGCCCTGAGGCTTTGTCTCAGGACAGAAGCTTCACCCAGGGATCAGGGTGAAGACCTGTTACCAGAAGCAGGAAAGATGCTTCTCTTTCTTCTCACAGTTGTAGCCAGTGGCCTTGGTCAGCTGACACATCCCTTCTGAAATTTACATGAGCTGCCCCTTCCCTCAATCCCTTGCTCCCTGTGTCTGCAAGCCCTCCCTGGCTGAAAGTCTGTGGCTATTTATCTCTGTTTTTCTCTTTCTATCTCTCTGTGTGTCTCTCTCTGTGTATCTCTATCGCTTTCACTGTCTGTCTCTTTTTCTCCCAGGCTCCTTACACTAAAGGCCTTCCACACTCACACCAATTAGTTACTTTCTGGATCTTGCACACTCTGGGCAGCAGGTCAGAGAGGGCACAGAGAACCATGAAGTCTTTCTAGGGTCCTGGCCAGACAACCTATCATCCTGTTACTAAACCTCCAATGACCTACTCAGCAACATGCAAGTGTAGGCTTGGAAACTAAAGATCCCCATGGCCACAACCACCAACTTCCAACTACAAAAAGAGTGTGGTGCACCATGGTGACCTGATGAATTGCTTTGGGTTTTTAATTTATTTTTAAAGGAAAAAGAAGCGGGAGAGAGAGAGAAACATGGATGTGAGATAAAAACATTCATCCATTGCCTCCCACAGGCACCCTGACCAGGGACAGAACTGAAAACCTGGCCTGTGACTTCAACGGGAATAGAAAGAGCAACCTTTTGCTGTATGTGTTGCCGTAATGGGATGACCAACCAACGGACACACACCAGCCAAGGCTCATTCTGTTCTTAAACCAGTACATGAAGCAACTCAGTTCAAAACAACAAAGAGCGAGTTTCCTGTCTTCTAGACCCACTGCTGTGGGTTGAGGAGAATAAGAAGTCCCACTGGGATGAGCCTGGAGTTCACGAGGAGGAGAGAGGATGACACTGCCAATGTTCACATGCCTGCCCACACTGTGACAGCCCCGAGGGAGCACCTATGGTGTCCAGTGCAGGAGAAAACACCCCCACAGGTGCATGTCCCTGGCCCTTCTGTGCCCTTGCAAAAGTAGAATCCAAGAGACAATGGGTGTTTAGAAAAATAAATTATATTTTTAGAAGTGAGAAACCCTCTGCTGAAGAAATGTCAAACGAGTTCTTAATTATGCAGATCTACATGCACTGGTGCAGACACACATGCAGGCAACCCTGTAGTGACTGCCATGCTGCCTCCTTCTCCTCCTCCAGGTCTTAAGCACACACACCATTTGGTGTTTAGAACCTTCTTTAGCCCTCAGTGATTCCTCTGGTGGACTTCACTGTGTCTTCTGATCTCAGAGNCTGACTCGACTGTGTCTTCTGATCTCAGAGAATGATTACATTCTCTGGGAGCCCCATGTGGAGTTAGGTTTCCTCTGATGGCTCAGGATAGGATGTGTAGTCACTGTGATGCATGCTTATCATGGTCGGCTGCTCTGCCAAGACAGAGGCTGGGTTTTTCATCTCTGAGTCCATGGTGTCTGTCTTAGTGCTTGTTTCAATTTAATTTCCAATAAAAATGGGTGTGAGAGTCTAGGTCCTTGAGCTGCCACTTGCTGGCCTATGGACACATAGCTTGTGATCATCAATGGTCAAAGTGACATCAGAATCTTCAGGAACCCGCTCAACAGCTGATCAGGTAGAGGTCACTTTGCAGGCTGAGGGTGTTGAGTCACTTGTGACATGAAGATATTTGCACCCAACTGGTTTCTACAGGAGACCAGGTTACTCCCATCATAATAGTCATCTCCAGGAGACTTGAGTCATCTTCAGCCTCATGCAGCCACATCTGCTTCACAGTGGCTGAGAAGATAATGGGATGCATGTGAAAAATTGCCTAGGGTTTGTCTGCTAAGGTTGAGTGCTTAGGGGTGGGCTTTTTAGGGTGTCTCTCTAAAGGTGTGTCCCTGGTGATGAGAGCGTGTATGTGAGTACCTGGGGGTAGGTTCCTGAGAGTGAATTAATGAGGGTAAGCTTCTGCTTTCCACAGGGCAGTAGGACCCCCTATCACCCATCTCTGGGCCACATGTTCTACTGAGATGACTCCTAAGTCTCTAACGTCCTCCTGAGGATTTCCCCTAAGTAACCAAAGTGACTGTAGTGTTCCCTCTGATTGCACATGGAATAGAGCATTTGAAAGGAAGTGTTGACAACCCTCAGTGCTTTGAGGACTGAACAGGAGCCCTGGGCAAGGAGGCAAAGGTGGTGGGTGTTTTAGTCAGAGCTGCTCTGTGGCTGAAAACCTAAGGAGGCCATGTGTAGACAGAATTGGAAATGCAAGGAAAAACAGGTAACTCAAAGTGTTTGTTTTGTTTTCTGAGGAGAGGGGCGAGGAAGACAGGGTGATCACAGGGCAGGCTCTTATTTGTGTTGTGTTTAGGTGGCAGACCGGAGCGTGCCTAAGCACACGGGCTGTGTGAAGGGGAGTCTGGTGACACAGGGACCTCAGCCGGGAGGAAACAGGGTGCAGACCTAGGACAAGCCTCACATGGAACACAGCAACGGGTTTGGGGCAGGTTCCCATATGAGGGGGCAAGTATGGGGGAGTGGAGTTGCTACCTGATGTGTTGAGTGTGCACTGGCCTGGGGTTGAGGCCACCACATGGGTCATCCCAGCATCTCTGTCACACAGCCAGGGTGAAGAGGGACCACACTTCTCCATCTCTGAGCAGCACCTGTATCCAGGGGACCTGGGAAGCACTGGAGTCAACTCTCCTCCCAGTGATGCTGCTTCAGGTAGCAGAGATGCCCCAGGCTCCAGTAAGGAGATCCACACCAAGCTCAGAGCAACACAGGCATTTGGGCAGCTGTTTGAGGTGAACTGGCCCAACAGGTCCAATGGGGTCCCTCTGCTCTTGATCAGAGCCTTCTGGTCCTTATTTCGAGGCTTCTGTAGTCTGGGGGGATCCCTGGCAGATCTGGGCTCAACCACCTCTGCTCTGGGACCTGTATCACTTCCCCAGCTTCTCTGAGAGCATCGAGACACGAGTGTTGATGGCAGGGCAGGACAAGAGCCTCACACAGGATTCAGTGTCATNCGAGTGTTGATGGCAGGGCAAGACAAGAGCCTCACACAGGATTCAGTGTCATGCACACTGCCTGGGTTGGGCACTGTCCATGCCCTGTCTCTTATACACATCTAGATGTGTATAAGAGACAGNAAGGTGAGAAGGTGCCAGATTAATGCAGCCCCACTTCAGGTCATTGTGTTTTCACAAATGTCCCTGGCCCTCGGGACACAAAGGCTGGTAGCTATGTGGCCTGAGCTCACAGCAACTTTGGACATGTGGGTGGGCTCTGCCCCTGCCACAGAGACACCCGGGATATAGGAGGTGCATACAGGTAACAGATGATGCAGATGGAGAGCATGTGCTTGAGCCACGCTGCCTGGCATTCTCTTCTTCCTATTTCCTTACCTGACATAACCTAAATTCTGAGAAGTCCCTGGTGAATAAGAGGTGCTTCTCTATTCACATGGGTCATACTGAGACCAGATTCCACCCATTTGGGATAACAATTGTGGGTCCAACCCACTTCTTGCCTCAGAGCAGGGTGCAAGGGCACACGTGACCACTGTCCCTCATTCCTGAAGATGCAAGGCCATGCCAAGCCCAGTCCCCCTGGTTCTCATGGCCTGGGAGTCTTTGGACATGACTGGATGCCTTCATTTTGAAGACTATTTGAGCTTATTATAAATAACACACAATCACAAGGGTGCTACGAGTTGTGACACAGGGATGCTCTCAAGCTTCTGGGATCACACCACCAAGGCCTGCTAGCTGAGCCTACAAAGAAAGAGAACTGGGTCAGTTGGGTCTCAGACCCAACAATGTGCAGCACCGACATCTGCCCAGGAAGCTTGCTCAGAGGCAGACTCACCCACATGGGGTTCTCTACTATTGCAAAGTCATTTCCCACAGTGAAGGAAAATCAACCACTATCATCAACCTACAAATATTTAAACCATTCTTAGGGTTGTTAGTTTATGCTTCTGCTTCCCTGTATTATGACTAGGGAAGTTGATTATTGGGCCAGGCTATGATCAGGTGTGTCTATGTTCAGAAGTGACTACACCCAGGATACCATTGTTAGGAGGGTCCATGCTCAGGTCATAAAAACTTAGGATGTTCCACACTCAGGGTGCCCATGCTCAGTAGGGTTCTTTCAGACAAATTCTATTCTTTGAATTAATCCATTCTTAGAAAAGTCCATGCTCAAGAGCTCCTATACTTGGGTGGGGGTTCTATGGTTGGAGGACCATAGTCAGCTGGATCCAAAGTCAGCCTTACTGTGCTCAGAAAGTACATATTCAGGCTTTCATCTTGATCAATAAGGTACATGCTTCAGTGGCACTAAGATCAAGGTAGTTTATAAGCAAAGAGAGCATGATCAGCAGGGTCTCCAAATAAAGGTTCCATGCACAGGATGGTATAGGTACAGAGTTTAAACAAATTCTTGGGGTGAGTACATGCTCAGGATAAGCTATGATCACTAAATTGATTATTGGGGCATTCCATTATCAGAAGTGTCTGCACTCCTCACTGATTCTAAGCATATAAATGATTATGCTCTGTGACACCATTTTCAGGAGGGTCCATGCTCAGGAGATTCATGATCAGTATGTTTCACACTCAGAGAGTCCATCCTCAGTGTGGTGAACTCTCAGAAGGGAGTTCCTCTCAGAGTGGTCCTTGCTCAGTGAAATTTATGCTCATTGGTTTTGATGATATGGGCAAGGTGGGGACATACACAGTTGGAACCATACCCAGAAGATCTTTCCTCAGGAGAGTGGATATTCAGGGTATTAAATATAACCATGAGGCATATGCTCAAATGGCCCTATGTTCAAGGGGGATCAAAATGGAAGCACATCATGTTCAGTAGGCTCCATGAAGAAGTTTTTGATTCTCAGGACGGTACATGTACAGGGGTAAACCAATCAAGTGAGTATTTCCTCCAAAGTTTCTAAGATTAGAAAAGTTGATTTTTAGTGCAGTCTGTGATGAGATGCATCCATGCTTATTGAGTTGCTGTTTAGCACTGATTATGCCAGGGATTCCATGTTCAGGAGTGTATAATCATTGGGCCATTAGGTTTAGGTTACACACTCATGGGTCTATGCTCAGTTTTTTTCTCAGAAGTGTTTTGTCATAAAAGGGCATTCATATACAGAAAGATCTAGAATACTGTAGATTCATGCTCATAAGAGGGATCTATGATCTGAAGGTATGTACTTAGCCAGGTCTATACTCAGGCCTCCCATGCTCAGAAAAGTGCATGTTCAGATATAACACATGATCAATGGTATACATGATGAAGAGGGACTAAGACCTTGGTAGTTTATATTAAGAGAAAGCATGATTAGAAGGCCCCAATCTTAGGGCACCCATGCTCAGGAAGGTACCTGTACAGCTGTTACAAAATGTCACAGAGTTACATTCTCAAGATGAACTAGGAACAAAAAAATTATTATGGAATTCCATGGAAAAGCATGTTGAGCTTCCTAGGTATATGCTTAGAATTGACTGGGCTGTTTGATTCCATTTTCAGAAGGATCCATTCTCAGACCACTTAAGCTCAGAATTAACCCACAGAAAGACAGGCCATGGTCTTGGGGTGCATTGTCTCAGGTGTATCATTATAACGGTGGTCCAAATTCAGTCTCTATACTAAGCAGAATCCAACCTCAGATATGTATGAGTTATTATATTACACATAATCAAAAGGATACATAATCAAGTGGGGCGATGTTAAAGGGAAGTTAAAATCAATGCAGGTCATGATCAGGAGTCTACAATTAGGGATTTCATAATCACAAAGATATTGGAAAGGAGTTACACAAAATCACAAAAGAATATTCTCAAGGTAAACTAGGATCAGGCAAATTAATACTTACAGTATTCCATGAACAAAAATATCCTGAGTTCTTCAGACATTGGTTATTTGTAATTGAGATCATTGATTCCTTCTTTAGGGGGTTCCATGTTCAGGTTGTTTATCCTCAACTTCTTCCTCAGAAGATAGGCCATGGATAGGTTGTTCATCCTCAGGAGTGTTCCATTCTCAGAGTGGGTCCTTTTTTAAAAGTCCTCATGCTCAGAAATTTACATTTTCAGTTATCAAACATAAGCAAGGGTGTAGTTTATAAACAGACAATACATGATTAGGGCAGTCTACAATTAGGGGGTTCATTCTCAGGAGGTTACAGGTACAGGGGTTACACAAAGTCAAGGAAAATTCTCAAGATGAAATAAAATCAGGAGATTTTTACTTACAGTATTCCAAGATTCAAAACGTCCACTCTTCATAGGTGCTTTCTTTGATGTGACTGCATTCATTGGTCCGATGTTCATGAGGGTCCATGCTCAGGTTTTTAAAGCCCAGGATGTTACACATGAAGAGAGTCCATGGTCTGGGGGTAGGGGTACATTCTTCCAAGTGTATCCTTCTCAGTGTGGGACCATACTCAAAAGACTTCATGCTCAGGAGAATCCATGCTCAGAATATTACACATAATTAAGAGTGTACATGCTAAATTGGGTTATGTGAATGGGCAATTAAAATCAGAGCAGGTCATGATCAGGACAGTCTACAGTTAAAGTGTTCATGCTCAGAAATTCACAACTACAGGGTTTACACAAAATCACATACATTCTACAGAAGAAATAGGATCAAAAAAATTAATACTTAAGAATTCCATGAATAGAAACATATTCACCCTTCCTAGGTACATGCTTAGATGTAACTATAACCATTGATTCCTGGTTCAGGAGGGTCCTTGTTTAAGTTTGTATCCTCACCTTATGAATGATTCATTCTCAAAGTGTGTCCTCACATTAAAGATTCCATACCCTGAAATTTACATGTTCAGGTATCAAATATAATCACAGGGGGTATATGCACAAATTGGGCTATGTTTATGGAGATTAAAATCAAAGCAGGTCATGATCAGGAGTGTCCACCCTGAGGGATTCCATGCTCAGGCAGGTATATGCATATGGGATATACATAATCAAGGGGTACATGCTCAAAATAGGCTACAATTAAAGAAGTTGATTCTTCATGCAGTCTTTGATAAGAAATTGGCACACTTGAGTTGCTGTTTAGAAGTGATTATACTCAGGGATTTCATGATCAGGAGTGTCTATCCCTGGACATTTATGTTAGGATGTTCCACACATGGGGATGCTTGCTTGGTGTTGTCATTTCTCATGAGGGTTCCATTATCATAGTACATTCATACTTAGAATAGTCCAAGATAATGTGGGTTCATGCTCAGAAGTAGTCGTCTAAGGTCTGAAGGAATAGAGTAAACCACGTCTCCACTCAGACCTCCAAGTTCAAAAAAGTACATATTGAAATTTTATATGGATCAATGGAAACCCTGCTTAAGAGGGGCTAGCTTATTTTGAGAAAAAACATGAATACATCGGTCCCCTATTAGGGGGTCCATGCTAAGGAACTTACCTGTACATGGGTTACACGAAATCACAGAAGAACATTCTCAGGATGAAGTAGTGTAAGGAAATTTATACTTACAGAATTCCATGAACAGAAACATGCATATTTCTTCACCACATGCCTATATGTACCTGTGTTTATTGATACCATGATCAGGAGGGTCCATGTGCAGGTTGTTTAAGCTCAGGATATTCCAGAGGAACAGATTCCAAGGTCTGCAGGTTTCATTCCCTAAAGTGCATCATTCTCAGAGTGCATCCTTATTAAAATGGCTCCATGCTGAGCAGAATCCATGCTAAAAAATACACTTTAAGATTAAACATATAATCAAAAGGGTAGATGCTCAAGGGGGGGCTTTCTAATAGGTTAACATCAAAGCAAGTCATAATGATAAGGTTCTCTAAAGAGTGGTTTCACACTCAGGGCAGTACATGTACAGCCACTACACAAAATCAAAACAGATCATTCTCTATGTAAAGAACAATCAGAAAAATAAACACTTACAGAATTCCATGAATAGAAGTGTTGACACTTCTTAGTGTCATGTAACAGTGATATGTAACTGGGATAATAAATTAGAATTGTAACTGCGATAATAAATTCCATGTTCTTGGGGTTCCATGTTCATGTTGTTAATTCTCAACTTATTCGCACAAGAGAGGCCATGGGTAGGGTGTTTTTCTCTGGAGTGCTCTATTCTCTATAAACATAACCTAAGGGGAATATGCTCAAATTGCACTATGTTCAAGGGAGATTAAGTTGAAGCATGTCATAATCAGTTAGGTTCTGCACTGACGTTTTTGATTCTCAGGGTGGTATGTGTACAGTGGTAAAACAAACAAGTGAGTATTTGCTCAAAAGTGGCTATGATTAGAAAAAATTATTTTTACTGCAGTCTGTGATCATAAGCATTCAAGTTTTTTGATTAGTTGTTTTGCATTGATTTTGCCCAGGGATTCCATGATCAAGAATGTACATTCCCTCGGCATTTAGATTCAGGATGTTTCACACTCATGGGTCCATGCTCAGTGTTATTTCTCAGAAGGGTGCAATTATAAAAGGTCATTCATACTCAAAATTGTCTCCAACCATGTGAGTTCAGGCTAATAAGGAGGAGGTCCATGGTCTGAAGGTCTATAATCAGCCAGGTCTATGCTCAGGCCTCTCATGCTGAGAAAAGTACATGTTCAACTGTTATACATACAATGGTATACATGGTCAAGAAAGACTAGGATCATGGAAATTTGTCTTCAGGGAATACATTAGAGGGATGCACAATTAGGCCGTCCATGCTCAGGAAGATACATATACAGTTGTTACACAACATCACACACTACATCTTCAAGGTGAACTAGAATCAAGGAAATTGATACGGAATTCAAAGGACAACCTTGTCGAGCTTCTTAGGTATATGCTTAAAACTGACTGTACTGATTGATTCTATTTTCAGAGGGGTCCATCAAGTTTGAGATTTTCCCAAACAAAGACAGTCCATCATCTTGGGGGTGCATTCTCTGAAGTATATCATTCTCAGAGTACTCAAAATTCAAAATGCTCCATGATCATCAGAGTACATACGCAGGTTTTATACATGATCAAGAGAATACATGCCCAGGTGCAATTAAGATAATGGAAGTGTATAATCACAGAGGACATGATTAGAGGGGTCCATGATTAGGGTGTCCATGCTCAAAAACGTACATGTACAGGGGTAAAAAAAAATTACAAAGGCAAATTCGCAAGATGAACTAGGTTCAACAAATACAGAATTCCATGAACAGAAATGGCAACGAGTCATAGGTACATGCTTAGAAACCATTGTCCTCATTGATTCAATTCAGGAGGGTCCATGATCAGGTCATATAAGCTCAAGATGTTCTACACAAAGAGACTCACTAATTGGGGGAATCATTCTCTGAGTGGATCTGTACAAATATCCTCATGCTCAGGGGAATACAGTCAGGAATGTTCATGTTCAGATAGTAAACATAATCCAAATGGTACATACTCCAGTGGGGCTATGTTAAGGGAGATTGAATTCAAAGCAGGTCATGATCAAGAAAGTCTACAATTAGTCATTTCATGATGAGGAAGATACATGTATGCAAGTGACACAAAATCACAAGGGAACATTCTCAAGATAAACTAGGATTAAGAAAATTCATTATTCCAGAATTCCATGAGCAGAAATTTTTACACTCCTTAGGTACATGCTTTCATGGGATGAGGTCATTGATTCCATGTCCTGGAGGATCCACGATAAGGTAACTTTTGCTGACAAAGTTCCAAAGAAGGGAATCCGTGATCAGGGGCTTCATTCTGAGCAATTTCCCATTCTCAGATGGTGTTTGTATTCAAAATGGTCCAAGCTCAGGTAAGTGCAGGTTAAGAGGTTACACATGAACAAGGGTGTACATGATTAAATGGGGCTATGCTCATGGGTGATTAAGATTAAAGGTCATGATCAGGTGGGCTCTCTTCTTGAGGGAGCCACATGTGCAGGGGACTCTACATAATCAATGAGTACATGGTCAAAAGCGGCTATGATTTGGGCCTTGATCCTTACTGCAGTACAGTTTCAGAAGTGTCTACACTTACTGACTTGATGTTTAGATGTGATTTCCTACAGGGTTGGACATTCTAGAGTGCCTGATTCCCAGGGCTTTAATGTTCAGTATATTCCACACTCAGAAGTCCATGTTCAGGTTGTTATTTCTCATAAGGGTCCCATTATAAGAGCACATTCATACTCAAAATGTTCCAGGAACACATGGGTTCATGTGCATATGGAGGGTTCTATGGTCTGAATGAACAGAGTCAGCAAGATCTACAGCCAGGTCTTCCTTGCTCAGAACAGTACATATTCAGGTTTTCTCCACTATCAATGGAATACATGCTCATGAGTGGCTTAATCATGGTAGTTTATAATAAAAAATACATGATTTGTAGGGACAACAAATACAGGTTCCATGCTCATGGAGGTACATGTACAGGCATTTCACAATTCACAAGGGTACACGCTCAAAATAAAGCATGTTCATGGAAATGATTAGTAGGGCATGCCATGCACAGAAGCATCCATGCTTCTTGGGTACATCCTGAGATGTAATTAAGCCCAGTGATTCCATTCAGGACTGTCCATCCTCATGTCATTGATGCTCAGGATCCTCCACACAACGTATCCATACTCAGTCGATTTAGATCTGAGAAATTTTAGATTCTCGGAGTGGGTTGAAGCTAAAGTGGTCCCTGCTCAGGAAAATTCATGCTCAATAAGGGACATGTTCAGGTGTTATTCATGCTCAAATGTGTACAGGCTCAGGGGGTGGACCATCAGGGAAGAGTACAATCAAAGCAGTGCACCATCAGGAGGGTCATCCCTGAAGATTTCCATGCTCAGGAAGGCACATGTACAGGGAGTAAAATAAAGCAGTACATGCTGAAGAGGGGCTATGGTTAGGAAAGTTGATAATTAGGGCTCTACACGTTCCTGAGGGTCTATGCTTCTGCACTAGACACTTAGAAGTAATGAAGCCCCCAGACACACTCAGACAGGCAACTCTCAGGGGTTTTCTCTCAGAAAGGCTCCATCCATACTGCAAATAACTCCTCAGGAGTACATGCTCACAAGTGCCCATGCTTGGGGG
>NW_015504817.1:46534-110707 GCF_001595765.1 Miniopterus natalensis
GGGTGGGCGGGTATCTATTATCCTGCAGACATGGTCACCTAGGTCCTTACTCAGACCTTCTTTGCCTTGAAAAAATATTCAGTCTTTATACATGATGAATGGGAAACATGAACCAGTGCGTTTATACATGATGAATGGGAAACATGAACCAGTGCTTTATAATGAAAGCATCCCATGGTCAGGAGAGGCCACAATTAGGGGGTCCATGCTTGGAAGAGACATAGACAGGGGTAACAGAAAATCACAAAGATGCCATCTCAAGATGAATTTTGATCAGGGGAATTGATTGTTTGGGCATTCCATTCTCACAGTGAAGAAATGCTCAGGAGGCTGAATGCTTAGGAGAGCCCATGCTCCAGAGGTTGTTCATGATCTGAAGGAACAGAGTCAGCTAAATCCACACTCAGGCTTCTACCTCTTAGANCTAAGTCCACACTCAGGCTTCTACCTCTTAGAAGTACATATTTAGGGTTGATCCATGATCATTGGGGTACATGCGTGATGATGATGGTAGCATGGGGCTCCCAGACTCCACCAGGCTCTGCCCTCCTAAATAATCCCTATGAACCCACCTGACCTCCTTTCCTTCCAGCACTGAGACTTTGTCTCAGGACAGAGGCTTCAACCTCGGAGCAGGATGCAGACCTCTTACCACGGGTATGAAAGATGCTTCACTTCCCTCTCATAGCTGTGGACCAGGGGCCTTCGTCAGCTGACACAGAGCTTCTGAAATTTACATGAACTGTCCTTTCCCTCATGCCCCCTTTCCCTGTGTCTCCAAGTCCTCCCCTAGCCAATGTGTGTGTGTGTGTGTGTGCATTTCTCTCTGTTTCTGTCTGTATGTCCTTATCTTTCTCAGTATCTCTTTCTCTCTCTTGGTGTGTCTTGTTTTCTGTCTCTGTCTCTGTCCTTTCTCTCTCAGGCTCCTTCCACTGAAGGCCTCCCTCACTCCAACCCTTGGGGTAGTACCAGGATCCTGCACACACCAGGAAGCAGGTTAGAGTGGACACAGTGAACTCTGAACGCTTTTCTAAGATCCACACCTGGCAATCTATTCTCTGTTTTGCCAAAATTCCACGGACCTACTCAGAGACGTTCAGGGCAGGCTGATGGTTGGCCCACCAGTAGTCCAAGGAGAAAATCACTTGATGTTTGGTCAAAACCTGATGTTGCCCTGGGCATCTGAGAACACTACCTTGATTCCTCATGTGGCATCCATGGTCTTGTTTAAACTCACACCAGGGTTCTGTCATGGGCTTCATCAGGCATCCTAGCACCCCATTCTCTAGACCTGATTCATGTAGATGGTGGGAGCACCTTCCCTATGGAGACAGACAATGGAAAAGGAAGTTTGCCAGAAAAAGGAAAAATAATTCCAGTGGAATTCTGGGGGAGTGTGACAAAGTCAGCCCACACTGGCACTCTGCTTCCCTGTGTCCAATTACAAGGTGGCTGATCCACAGGAAGGCAGCACAGATGCTGGAAGGAAGCCAATGGGGTGAAGCCCCTGGGCCAATAGCAAGCTCTGGTCCAGGATCCCAGGCACCAGCACCTGTTGCCTCCAGTCACAGAATCAATATTCTTGAAGTGAGATGGTGACAAGACAGAAAGAGGAAGACAAATGAGTGAGCCTGGTTCACTTCTCCTCTCCGTCTCTCTTTGTGTGTGAATTATAGTTATGAATGAAATCAGAAGCTCCAAGAAAAACAGGCCCCTAATTCAATGTATAATTAATATTTACACCCTTCATTACTTGTCATTTAGGCCACATTTCAACAACAAAAAAGACAACTCAAACAATGGAAATATCTCATGAACATGCACTTCATTGGTACTACTTAGAAAGAATCTCAATGACACACAGTGGCTGCGGGGCCTGGGGACCAGTTTGCCCCAAGGAGGCAGGAGTTAAATGAGAATGGGGTAGATGGGCTGGACCCACAACAATCCCATTCTGCTGTGACATGAAACGAAGTATAGAGAACAACATCCCTCCTTACCTGTGACAGGGACCTTGGCTCTTGCAGCAGCCTCAGCTCTCAGCTTCCAGCTCTCAGATCTCAGAAGAGGCAGCTCTTCCTCTGAGGCATTCATGACACCTCCCTGTGGTTGAAGCTTGTGCCCCAAATCTTATGATCTGAAGGAACATATTCAGCTACGTCCCCACTCAGGCTCTGAGCTCTTAAAATGTATATTCAGGGTTCACCCATGTTTGGTGGAGTATATGCCTGATAATTCATGTATCATGAGGCTCCCAGCCCCTACCAGTCTCTGTGCCCCTAAAGCATCCTACACATCACAATATCGAAAAAAAACAAAGTTTTAAATTACCTGCCTCAAACTCCTCCAACATCCTTGTTTTACACTTTCTGGACTTTGTGTCCTCTCCTCTCCAAGTGATCATTTTCCTGCATCATATTCTACGATAAGATGAGAACATACCTCAGTCTTTCACCTGGGAGGCCTAGTGATTCAGTAGAGTCAGGGACCCACTGCCAGCCAGTGAGGTGAGAAGATGAGGAGGAAGCAGGCAGTTTGGAGGAGTAGCGGGAAGCAGAAGCACTTGTGAGGAGCTGGGAGGAGGAGGAGGCCTCTTAACTGAACTTGGCCATCATCAAGAAGAAAAATAGGAGTTGTGGTCAGGGAGATGGTAAAGGTTCCATCCAACAGAGAACCAGCTCCAAGCAGGGCACAGCTATTCTGAGAGGGAGGGATGAGAAAAAGAAAGACATGAGTACACTGGAGGAGAAGAGAAAGGAGGTGAGGAACTCACCTCCCAGGCTGCACCACCCTCCGAAGCCTGAGGGGCTGAGGTCACATGGGAAAGCAAATTAGAGGCTTCCCATGTGGAGCTTTCTCTGTGCCTTCTTCACTCACAGGCAGCAAATGAGGCTGGGACCTCACAGCAGACACCTCTCATCTCTTCTTTCTCACCAGGAAGTGCTGCCATGACTTGTATGGCACCAAGTACATTAACCGTGGTAACCCCAGAGAGCAGGCACTGGAGTCTCCACCTTATAGAAAGGGTGCTTGGGCCCCCAGGCCATAGGATTCTCCCCAACCCCAGACACAAGGACAGGAGAAACAGGGCCTGTGCCCAAGACAAACTTACTTTCCTTCCTTTCACCTTGAATGTTTGGGCCACAGTCAGAGAAAAAGGCAGTTTGGATCTAATATGGTCACTTTCTAGGTGGTTCTGAAGATGAGGTGAGGGGTCCCTGGTCACGTTTGTTTCTCTCTCTCTCCCATGAAAACTCTCTGAAAAGCATTGCAAAATATACCGTTGGGTGAGAATAAAATTAAAAAAAAACAACCCGCTAATCCAGGTTTCTTGTCTGGTCCTCTTCAAGCCATTTTTAAAGGTAATTCAGTTCCATTTGGAGGTGGTACTGTTTTGTTTTTGTTAATNAGTGGAAGGGTAATTGCGAGGAAGGGATGGAGAGAAGGGACAGACAAAGAGAGACAGCAAAACAGTGTACAATGCTTAGAAGGCTGCATGCTCTGGAGAGCCAGTGCTCCAGAGGTTCTTTATTGTCTGAAGGACCACAGTCAGCTAAGTGCACACTCAGGCTCTGAGCTCTTACAAGTATATATTTAGGGTTTATCCATGATCAGTGGGGTAAATGCCTGACGATTCAGGTATCATGAAGCTCCTCGCTCCCTCCAGGCTCTGATCCCTAAAGCATCCCTGTGAACTCACATGATCTCCTCTCCTTCCAGCCCTGAGATATTGTCTCAGGACAGAACCTCCACCCAGTGAGCAGAGCGCAGATCTGTTACCAGAAGCAGGGAAGATGCTTCTCTTCCCTTTCACAGCTGTGGCCAGTGGACTTGGTCAGCTGACATAGCCGTTCTGAAATATACATGAGCTGATCCTTACCTCAACCCCCTCCAACCTGTGTGTACAAGTCCTCTCCCCAGCCCAATATCTGTGTCTATTTATCTATCTGTCCAGGTAAGTCTGTGTGTCTCTCTCCCTGTGTTTCTCTATCTCTGTTATTGTCTCTCTTTTTTTCCCAGGTTCCTTCTACTAAAGTTCTTCCACACTCACACCCATGGGTGACTTTCTAGATCCGGGCACGCTGGACATCAGGTCAGAGAGGGAACACAGAAACCTGAAGGTTTTTCTAAGGTTCATGCAAGACAACCTATCATCCAGTTACTACAACTACACTGACCTACTCAGCAATATGCAGTGTTCCAAGGAGAAAATTACAGGTGGTATGGTCAAAATGTGATATTGTCCTGGACATCTGAGTGCATAACCCCATTTCCTCAAGTGACACCAACAGTCCTCATTAAGTTCACACTGGGGTCCGATCATTGGCTCACTCACACATCTTGGCTCTGCAACCTCTACTATCCTGTAGATGATTCATGCAGATGGTGTGGCCCATGTTCACTGTGGAGATAGAGAATGGAAATGGAAGTTGCCAGAAAAAGACAAAATAATTATGATGAAGTTATGGAAAATGTGGCCAGCTCAACACACACTGGCTCCCTCCTCCAATGCTTTCAGCTTAGAGTGTGGTGGGTGAAACAAAAGGCAGGGGCAAAAATTCTGGAAGAAAGCCAGAGGTTTGAAAGTAGCTGGGTCATTGGCAAAAGCTCCTAGGGGAGCCCAGGCACCCACAGCTGCTTCCTCCAGTTACAGACTCAATGTTCTCAAAATAAGATGGTGACAGGATGGAAAGAAGTAGACAAATGACTGACCCTGGTTCCCCCTCCTCATCCCTGTGTCCTTGTGTGTGAATTATAGTCATGAGTGAACTCACAAGTTCCAAGTAAAAACGGCCTCAGAATTCAATGTGTAATTAATGCGTACACCCTTCAGTACTTGCCATTTAGGCCACATCTCAAAAAAAAAAAAAAAATGAAGACAATGGATTGGAATTCCTGATGAACATGCATTTGAATGATGCTACTCGGAAGGCATCTCAATGACACACAGTGGCTGCAGGGGCCTGGGGACCAGTAAGCCACAAGAGACAGAAGATAATGAGAGTGAGGTGGATGGGCTGGCCCGACAAGCAACATCTCCCTGCTATGACACAAAACTAAGTATACAGGACAACAGCCCTCCTTACCTGTGACAGGGACCTTGGCTCCTGCAGCACCCTCAGATCTCAGCTCCCAGAAGAGGCAGCTCTTCTTCTGAGGCACCCATGACTCCTCCCTGTGGTTGGACTACAATTGATGTGCTGGTAACATCTAAAAGCAAAGATTGTGAACCAAAGACACTGACCTGTGACCCTGCTCAACAATGGGTGCAGGTGGGACATCAACAGACATGACAGTATCTGTTCCTTAAAATCTGTGATCATAAGGCCTCATCTTGAGTACTATTGGAGTCAAACCCCTTTTATGACTGTATTTCTATTTAGTGTGTGACCATGTAACTGTGATGGTCATAAGCTAATGTGTGTCTGTCCCTGATCCCCAGAAAATGGAAAGAAAGGTCCAGGCACTGTGTACAGTGTGTTGTGTAGAGAGGTTTGTGGGCCTCAGGTCAAAAGTAATAGTTTCAGCCAGGATCAGACAAACTCCTCTGAAGCAACACAGATATGAGGGCAAACTAGAGGCTTTACAATTTGGGGGCAAGGGTGGTTGTGCAAGAACAAAAGGATGTGTCTGCATTTTTAAAAGGAAATCACAGCAAAATGCATATCTTCAAACCAAACAAATACCACCATATCACAATACCCCAAAAACAATGTTTTAAATTACCTGCCTCAGATGCCTCCAATATCCCTTGTCCTACACTTTCTGGGCTTTATTTTCTATGATGAGACAAGAAGGTACCTCAGACTTTCCCCCGTGTTGTTAGAGACTTGAGTACACTGTGAACAGCTCACAATGTATTCTTGTGGCTTCATATCCTGTGACTGATCTAAATTCTAAACTCTTTCTGGAAGGTATTTGTATCCCAAGAGATGTATTGTAAAAGCACAGCACCCCATGTCTGTTCCCCATCCATGGCTGGAAGTGTCCCTTCCAACCTCTCTATACCTGGATCCCAAGTACCTGTGGCCTTCTGAGTTCGCCCACCTAGAAGGCATGTCATGGATGGAACGTATTGTCAGGAGAAAGTGGTCCCGACAGGGCTCTGCTGGTCACCCACTGGCATGAGCACGGGCACTAAAGTTGTGAACTTCTTGGTGAAGTTGTGTGAGATTCAGGAGGTAGGGGAGAAGCAGAGGAATGCAGGGAGCAAGAAGAAGGAGCCCCAGGAAGGGCAGTACCTGGGAGCTTATGGAGGAGAAGCTGGGAAATGGGAATGGTCTCAAGTGCACAGACGCCCAGGGGGAGCCGAGGCAAACCCTTGGAATTGGGAGAGTCAGGGACCCACTGGAAGATAGTGGAGTGAGGAAGTGAAGAGGAAAAAACTGGTGGAAGAATGGGCAGAAAGGAGAGGCGTCTGGAAGGAGCGAGCAGGAAGTAGAGGTGTGTTAGTTGAACTTGGGCTTCAGTGAGAAGAAAGAGGGAATCCTGGAGGGAGCGATGGTGCAAGTGACGTCCAGCAAGGAACCAGCTCTAAGCAGGGTACAGCCAGCCCGGGAGGAAGGGACGGGCTAGAGGAAGGACATGATGATGAGAAAGGAATAGAGGGAGGAAGTGAGGAGCTCCCATCCCAGGTCACATGGGAAAGCAAAGAGACTTCTTAGGCAGAGCTCTGCTTGTGCCTCCTTCACTCACAGGCAGCAAAAGAGGCAGGGACTTCACAGAAGACACCTGCCTCCTCCCCTTAATGACGAGGATGCGCCCCCATGGCCTGCATGGCACCCATTTCATTAACCCTGGTAACCTCAAGAGAGCAATCACTGGAGATTCCACCTTGCAGAGAAGATGCTTAGGCCCTCAGGCCATGGGATTCCTCACACCCCGAACAGAAGGACAGTGGAACCAGGGCTTGGGTCCAAGATGAACTTTCTTTCCTTCCTCCCACCTTCTCCTCCATGGAGGAAGCTGTCTGCAAAGTCGTGTTGGGCCACAGATACAAAAATAGGTAATTCAGATCTGATGTAGACACACTCTGGGTGACTCTAAATATGAGGGGAGGGGGAGCGGGGACCCCAGACAACATTTCAGGGTGCTTCCCATCCCTGCCTGAACCCTCCATTTCCTTGATTTGACTCTTGACAAATGCCACAGTCAGCTGACAAAGCAGTGTGCAGAACATGTCCAAAGCCATCAATTGACCAAATCCAGACTCACAAAGCCACCCTCATCCCAGCCACACGCCCCTGACCGCCCAGAACAATGCTGCCCCCAACCCCGTGACCAATGCTCAAACTGCAGCGCTCTGCCATTAAGACAAGAATCCTTCCCTATCCAATTTGGCTTAGTGTTCAGAGCACTGCACTGGGGACTGAAGGGTACCAGGTTTTATTCTGGCCCAGGGCACATACCGCCCTTGCAGGCTCAATCCCCAGACCCACTCAGGGCACATGCTGAAGGCAACCAATCTCACTTGGATGTTTCTCTCTCTCTCCCTTTGACTCTCTCTGAAAAGTAATGGAAAAAATAATCTCCAGTAAGGATTAAAGAAAAAAACACACACACTAATACAGGCTTCCAGTGTGGTCCTTTGAGGCCATTTTCAAAGGTAATTCAGTTCCCTTTGGGAACTAGAGACACAAATCATCAGCAGGAATGAGACCTTTGATTGACTCACTTTGGAGGCACTACATTTTTGTTTCTGTTAATCGTCTCTCGTAGACTTTAAAAAATGTTTTTGGAGAAAGTGGCAAGCGGAGAGTGGGGATGGGGGGTGTTGAGAAACAGTGGACAAAAGCTCAGAAGGTGAAAGCTCAGGAGTGTCTGTGCTCCAAATGTTGTGATCTGAAGGAACATTGTAAGCAAGGTCCACACTCAGGCTCCAAGGTCTTACAAGTACATGTTCAGGCTTTACCCATGTTCAGTGGGGTACATGCCTGACGATTCAGGTGTCATGGGGCTCCCAGCCCCTACTAGTCTTTGTTTCCTTAATGCATCCCTGTGAACCTACCTGACTTCCCTTCCTTCCAGAGCTGTGGCTTTTTCTCAGGACAGAAGCTCCACGCTGGAAACAGGGCACAGACCCCCTGAAAGAGGCAGGAAAGATACTTCTCCTCCTGCTCACATCTGTGGACATTGGCCTTGGTCAGGTGACACTGTCCCTCTGAAATTTACATGAGCTGTCCCTTTTTCAACTGCCCTCCTCCTCTCTGTGCCTGTGAGTCCTTCCCCAGCCCAGTTTCACATTTTGTGGCTCTTTTTTTCTATGTGTGTATCTCTCTCTGTATATGTCTACATCTCTGTCACCATCTGTCTCTTTCTTTCCTGGGCTCCTTGCACTGAAAGCCTCCCTCATGCCCACCAATTGGATACAATCTGGAACCTGCACACCCCTGGCAGCAGGTCAGAGCAGGCACAGAGAAACCTGAAGGCTTTTCTAAGGTCCATAACCAGCAATCTATCTTCCCTTTTGCCAAAACTCCACTGACCTACTCAACAACATGCAGGGAAGGCTGATGGTTGGGCCAGCAGGGGGCCAAAAAAAAAAAAAAACTCATAGGTGTTTGTGTCCACATAGGATTTCCCCCCATTTTCTCAGATGTCACCACAGTCTTGTTCAAGCTCACACCAGGGTTTTGTCTTTGATTTTCTCAGCCATGTGGCCTCAAATCCTCTAAGAGATGATTCGTGCAGATGGTGGGTGCACATTCCCTGTGCAGATAGATTAAAAAACAGACGTTTACCCAATAATTCTGGTGAAGTTCTAGAGAAGTATAGCCAATTCAGACGACAAAGGGCTTCTTCCTCCCTGTATCTAGCTCACAGGATGGCAGCTTCACCGGGCAGCAGCACAGATGCCAGAGGGAAGCCAATGGGAGGAAAACCCTGGGTTATTACCAAAGGCTCCTCCTGGAGCCCAGGCAACATCTCCTGCTGACTCCAGTCCCAGAATCAGTGTCCTCAAAGTGTGAGGTGATGGGATGGAAAGAGGGAGACAAATGACTGAGACTGGTTCCCGTCCCCACACCTGTGTCCCTGTGTGTGAATTATGGTCATGAATGCACTCACAAGCTCCAAGTAAAAACACTCAGAATTCAATCTATAATTAATATTACACTCTTCGTTACTGGTCATTCAGGCCAGATTTCACCAAAAAAGGAAGACAACACAAAGATGGGAAATCCTCCAAGAGTATGCACCTGAATGGTGCTACTCAGAAAGCATCTCAGGCATCCAAAGATAGTGGACGGTTGAGTGGAGCTACACACACTCTACTAGGACCAAACAGGGATTACATCTAAAATACAGAAAAAGCATCCTGAACAATCAACCTCAGACTAGCCGGAGAGCCCGTCATGACCAAGGATGAAAAGCTGAGACCACATAGAGACTGGGAGAAAGTGTGGGTGCACGAGAGTCCTAGCTGGGCTAGCATAGCAGCAGCTTTAGGTCCCGAGGGATGTTTCATCTCTGGGGGTTCTCACTGAGGACTCTGGGGTCTAAACCCCAAGTTGAGTTCCTCAGACCAGAGCACCACAACTGAGAAAGGTGCCCACATAATATGTGGCTGTGAAAAGCATCAGGGTTTCTGTGTGCCAGGGTGAGAAGGCTGGAAAGGCAGGCACTTCTTATAGGGCCAATGTACAAAGATTCCTATGCAGCCACTCACCTTTGGCTCCAGTGATCAGAGAGCAAAGTGGACTGGAGCTTTGTGAGGAGAGTCCAGGATTGCTGTCTTCTGGAGGTAGAGCTCTGAGGGTAGCCATCTGGATTCCTGTGGTGAGTCATTCTTCCAAACTGCAGAGGATATCTTTACCAGATAGGCATTTACCTTCCTAGTGACTTTTGCTTGGTGCGGGGGTGGGGTGGGGTGGAGGGGGTTGAAACAATTGCCTGGGGTGCTGGAAAATATCTATCCCCAACCTGTGGAGTTTCTACAGCCTGAGGCTCAATAAGAGACTGAATAACAGCCTCAGGGGGCTTTGATCTTTGCCTGATTTGCTTCTGGAACCAGGGCTTCGAAAAGTAGACCTTGGTATCCATCTTGGTCTTTCCAAACACACACAGCCACAGCAGAGGGAGCCACAAACTGTATATTGTGGAAAGCTTCAAAGAGCATTCTCCAGGTCAGTCACAAACAGCATCTGACATTGTTTTGCACTACAGACAATCCAAAAGCCTGGGAGTCATAGCAGATCTAATACATAGGAACAAAACCATAAGGGCAGCCAACCTGGGATGACAAAAAAACAAGCCCCAAATGAAAGAACAAAAGAGTTCTCCAAAAGAAGAGATAAATTAAATGGAGATAGGCAAGCTATCAGATACTGGGTTGGAAGGCTAGATTGTAAGGATGTTCAACACCATGAGAAAAGAAACGAAAAGTATAAAGAAAATTGGGAATTACATAGTAGAAATAAGAAAACACTAGAAGGAATAAACACTAGATTAGCAGAAGTTGAGGATATGATCAGCAAATTAGAACACAGGGTAGAAAAATAACTCAATCAGGGAACCAAAAAGAAAAATCAATTAAAAAACAAGAGGACAGATTAAGGGAGCTGTGGCACAACAAGTAACATAATAATATACATATCATAGGACTGCCAGAAGATGGTGAAAGTAAGCAAGGGTTAGAGAACCAGTTTCAAGAAATAATGACATAAAACTTCCTTAACCTGGTCAAGGAAAAAGTCACACAAGTTCAGAAGTCACCGAAAGTCCCAAGCAAGAAGAACCCAAAGAGGCCCATATCCAGACACATCATAATTAAATTGATAAAATTACAGAGAAAAAGAGAATCCTAAAGGCAGCAAGAGAAAAGCAATCTGTTACCTACAAAGGAGCTGCCATAGGGCTGTTAGCTTTTTCTCATCAGAAACTCTATAGGCCAGAAGGAAAAGGCATGAAACACTCAAGGTAATGCAAAAAAAAGGATCTGAAACCAACAATACCCTATTCAGCAAGGCTATCATTCAAAATAGAAGGTAAAATAAAGAGTTTCCCATGCCAAAAAGGGTAAAGGGGTTAATCACCAACAAGCCAGCATTGCAAGAAATGTTAAGGGGATTGCTGTAATAAGAAGTTGAAATAGAGAAACATTCCCATAAAGAAATAAGTGGCAATAGATAAGTACCTCCTAATAATAACTTTAAATGTAAATGGGTTAAATGCTGCAATCAAAGGACATAGGGTAGGTGAATGGGTAAGAAAACAAGACCCAAATAGAGGCTGTCTACAAGAGACCCACCTCCGAACAAAGGAATCACACAGGCTGAAGAAAAAATTCTAGAGCTCTTTAAAAGAGAGATTATAGCAATACAGTCATAGCAAGCAAGTTTAACACCCCAACGATTTACTAAACACATTTTCCAGACAANCGAACAAAGGAATCACACAGGCTGAAGAAAAAATTCTAGAGCTCTTTAAAAGAGAGATTATAGCAATACAGTCATAGCAAGCAAGTTTAACACCCCAACGATTTACTAAACACATTTTCCAGACAACAAAGGAACAAGGAAACAGTGACTCTCAAGGACACACTAGGTCAGATAAATTTAACTGACATTTACAGAACATTTCACCCCAGAGCTGCAGAACATGCATTCTCCTGAAGTGCACATGGACATTATCAAAGACAGACCACATGTTAGGACACAAAACAGATCTTTAAGTTCAGAAGACTGAAATGATAACAAGTATCTTCTTGTACATTTACACCATGAAATACTATGCAGTTGTTAAAAACAAAGTTCCCTTGCCCTTTGAGACAGCATGGTGGGACCTGGAGAGTATTATGCGAAGTGGAATAAGCCAGAGGAAAAGGAGTATCCCATGATCTTACTCATATGTGGAATCTAAGAAACAAAATGAAATGAAAAAAATTGGTCCAGCGACATAGACGAAAGGAACAGGCTGACCAACCTCAGAGGGTATGAGGGAGTGGGTGGGAGACATTAAACTAAAAACTTATGTGCATATATGCATAACCCATGGACTCAGACAATAGTGTGATGAAAGCCTGAGGGTAGGGGTACAGGGTGAATGGAATCAATGGGGGATAAAAGAAAACATTTGAAATACTTTTAAACATAATTTTTTTTTTTTTTTTTTAAGCATCTTAATGACACATAGTGGCTGCAGGTGCTTGGGAATCAGTCAGGCCCAGGGAGGCAGGAGGTAATAAGAGTGAAGTGGATGGGCTGGTTCCACAAGCAACAACCCCCCACCCCCAAAACCACTGCTGTGACAGGAAACTAAGTATACAGGGCAACTGCCCCTCTTACCTGTGACAGGGACCTTGGCATCATAGGCATCCTCAAATCTCTGCTCTCAGAAGAGGCAGCTTTTCCTCTGAGGCACTGCTGACACCTCAATGTGGTTGGACTAAGGATGATGAACTCGTGACATCAAAAATCCAAGATTGTGAACCAAAGACACTTGTCATCTGTGTCCCTGCTCAGCAATGGGTCCAGCTGGTGCCTCAAGGAGATGATGGTCTATTACTTCCTTAACATTTCTCACCTGAATGCCCCATCTGGAGGAAAAATGGGCACCACACTCCTAGTATAGGTGTATTTCTATTTAAAATGTGAACATGACCAATGGAACTGTGAGGGTCAGAAGCTAATCCACCTTGTAGAAAATGAGAAAGGGCCAGGTGCCATTCACAATTTGTTCTATAGGGAGGTTTGTGAACCTCAAATCAAAAGTCATCATTTGAGCCAAGAGCAGACAAACTCCTCTCAAGCAACACAGAAATGAGGGCAGATGGGAAGCTCTACGATTTGGGGGTGAGGGGGGCTGTGTAAAAACAAGAGGACATGTCTGCATATTTAAAAGGAAATCACATATTTTAAATGCAGACAAATACCACACATCACAATATCCAAAAAACAATGTTTGAAATTACCTGCCTCAAACTCCTCCAACATCCCTTGTCCTACACATTCTGGGCTTCATGCCCTCTACTCTCCATGTGACCATTTTCCAGCATCATTTTCTATTAGGAATCTAGAATGAACCTTACCTTTCCCGTGTGTTCTTAGAGACTTGAGTGCACTGTGAACAGCTCAGAATGGGTTGTTGTGGCTTCCTATCCTGTTAGTGATCTAAATTCTTAACTCTTCCTAGGTAGGAGTGCTAAATTATTAACTATTCCTGGGAGGAGTACTGTAACAGGACTGCACCGCATGTCCGTGCCTCAGTCATTCCTGAAAATGTCCCTTCCAAGCTCTCTGTTGCTAGATTCCCAGTACCTGCAGCCTGCTGAGCCCACCCACCAGGTAGGGATGTAATGGATGGAAGATGAGGTCAGGAGAAAGTGGTCCCACCAGGGCTCCTCTGGTTCCCCACAGGCATGAGCACTGACATCTAAGCCTAGGGCTTGCTGGTGAGGCTTTGCGAGATTCAGGAGGTGGGAGAGCTACAGAAGTCAGGAGGCAGCAGAAGGAGCCCCAGGAAGGTCAGCACCTGGGAGCTAATGGAGGCAAACCTGGGAAAAGGGACTGGTCTCTCCAGTGCACAGAGGCCCAGGAGGAAGCTGGGGGATGCCTGGTGCTTCTGTAGAGTCAAGGACCCACTGCCAGTCAGTGGGATGAAGGGGTGAGGAGGAAGCAGGCAGGTGGAAGAGGGACAGGAAGCAGAGGCACCTGGGAGGAGCTGGGAGGAGAAGGAGGCCTCTTAGTTGAACTTGGGCTTCATCAAGAAACAAGAGTTGCTGGCAGGGAGATCATGCAGGTGACGTCCAGCAGACAACCAGCTACATGGAGAGCACAGCCACTCTGAGATGCAGGGATGGGCAAGAAGAAATGAGGTTGATGGAGAAGAGAAAGGAAGTGAGGAGCTCACCTCCCAGGTTGCACCTCCCTTGTTAGCCTGAGGGTGGAGGTCACATGGGAAAGCAAATTAGAGGCTTCCCAGGTGGACCTCTACCTGCGCTCCCTTCACTCACAGACAGGAAGAGAGGCAGGGACCTCACAGAAGACACCTGTCACATCTTCGTACTCACCAAGAAACTGCCATGACATGTATGTCACCAAGTGCATTAACCCTGAGAACTTCGGGAGAGCAGTCACTGGAGTCTCTACCTTGCACAGAAAGTGCTTGGGGGCCTAGGCCCTGGGGCTCCCCACAAAACCAGACACAAGGACATTGAGAATCAGGGCTTGGGTCCAAAAGAGAGTTACTTTCCTTCCTTCCACCTTGTCCTCCATGTAGCCAGCTGTCTGCAAAGCGAGGTCAAACCACAACCAGCGAAAGAGGCAGTTTGGATCCGATGTGGTAACTCTCTAGGTAGTTCTGAAGGTGAGGTGAGGGGTCCCTGGTCAGGGCATATGCAGAAGGCAGAAGGCATGGATGTCTCTCTCATACCAAAACCCTCTGAAAAGCAATGGAAAATATACTCTTGGGTGAGGATCAGAAAAAAAAGTCTAATCCATGATTCCTGTCTGGTCCTTTGAAGCCATTTTTAAAGGTATTTCAGTGGTATATCGGGAACCGAGACACAAAACCTTGGCAAGAATGACCTTGATTAGCTTTGAAGGTGCTACTTTTTTGTTTTTGTTAATCCTCACTGGTGACATCTTTTATTTCTTTCAATGGAAAATGGAAGGGAAAGAGCAAGGGAAGGGACAGAGAGAGATAGAAACAGTGAACAAGTGCTCATGCTCTGGAGAGCCTGTGCTCTAGAGGCTGTTTATGATCTGAAGGACCAAGGTCAGCTATGTGCACACTCAGGTTCTGAGCTCTTACAAGTACAAATTTAGGGTTTATCTATGATAAGTGGGATACATGCCTACATGCCAAAGGATTCAGGTATTATAAGGCTCCCAGCCCCCACTAGGCTCTGACCCCTGAAGCATCCCTGTGAACTCACATGATCTCTTCTCCTTCCAGCCCTGAGCCTTTGTCTCAGGACAGAAGCTCAACCCATAGAGCAAAGTGCAGACCTGTTACCAGAAGCTGGAAAGATGCTTCTCTTCCCTCTCACAGCTGTGGCCAGTGGCCTTGGTCAGCTGACACAGACCTTCTGAAATTTACCTGAGCTGCCCCTTCCCTCACCCCCCTCCTCCCTGTGTCTGCAAGTGCTCCCCTGCTGAATGTCTGTGGCTATTTTTCTCTGTATCTCTCTATTTATCTCTCTGTGTGTCTATCTCTTTGTGTATCTCTATCGCTGTCATTGTCTGTCTCTTTCTCTCCCAGGCTCCTTACACTAAAGTCCTTCCACACTCTCAACCATTCGGTACTTTCTGGATGCGGCACACTCTGGGCAGCAGGTCAGAGAGGGCACAGAGAACCCTGAAGACTTTTCAAAGGTCCCTGCCAGATAACCAACCATCTCATTACTAAAACTCCACTGACCTACTTGGCAACACGCAGATCAGGCTGATGGTTGGCCCAGCAGTGTTCCAAGGAGGAAAGCACAGGTGGTATGGTCAAAACTTGATACTGTCCTGGACATGTGAGCACATGACCCCGCTTCCTCAGGTGGCACCCATGTTCCTGATTAAGCTTACACCGGGGTCCCATCATGAACCTACTCAGGCAACCTGGCTCTGCTTCCTCTAGCATCCTCTAGATGATTCATGCAGATGGTGTGGGCCATGTTCCCTTGGAGATAGGGAATGGACATGGAAGTTTGCCAGAAAAAGGAAAAATAATTCAGGTGGAGTTATGGGAAATGTAGCCAGCTCAGCACACACAGGGTCCTTCCTTCCCTGTGTCCAGCTCACAGGGTGCTGGCTGATCCACAGGGTGGGGCACAGATGCTAGAGAAAAGTCAGAGGGATGAAAGCAGCTCAGCCATCAGCAAAAACTCCTCTGGGACCCCAGGCACCAGCACCTGCTTCCTCCAGTCACAGAATCAATGTCCTCAACATTAGATGGTGATGGGATGGAAAGAAGGAGACAAATGACTGACCCATGTTCCCCCTCCTCAACCCTGTGTCCTTTGTGTGAATTATGGTCATGAACGAACTCACAAGTTCCAAGTAAAAGCAACCTCAGAATTCAATGTATAATATTTACACCCTTTACTACTTGCCATTTAGGCCACATCTCAAAAAAAAAAAAAAAAAAAAAANCATAAGTTCCAAGTAAAAACAGCCTCAGAATTCAATGTATAATATTTACACCCTTCACTACTTGCAATTTAGGCCACATCTAAAAAAAAAAAAAAAAAAAAGACAAATCAAAGGATGGAAAATCCTCATGAACATGCACTTGAATAATGCTAGTCAGAAGGCTTCTCAACGACACACAGTGGTTGAAGGGGACTGGGGACCAGTCAGCCAGATGGAGGCAGGAGGTAATGAGAGTGAAGTGGAGGGGCTGGAACCACAGCGACACCTTCCCCGCTCTAACAGTAAACTAAGTACACAGGACAACGGTCCTCCTTACCTGGCTCCAAAGGTACCCTCAGTTCTCAGATCCAGAAGCGGCAGCTCTTTCTCTGAGGCACCCATGACACCTCCCGTTGGTTGGTCTAAAGATGATGCACTGGTGACATCACAAATCAAATACAGTGAAGCAAAAACACTGTGACCTCTCACCCTGCTCAGCAATGTGTCCAGGTTGTCCCTCAACAGAGATGACAGTTTATTTGATCCTTAACATTTCTGAACTGAATGCCCCATCTTGAGTCAAAATTGGACCCGCACTCCTAGTATGACTCTATTTCCATTTAAAATGTGAGCATGATCAATGGAACTGTGAGGGTCAGAAGCTAAAGTGTGTCACCCCCCCACCAGAAATGGGAAAGAAGGGGCCATAATAATCTGTGCAGTTTATTCTGTAAGGAGGATTGTGAGCCTCAAGACAAAAGTCAAAGTGTGAGTCAAGAGCAGACACACTCCTCTAAAGCAACAGAGAAATTAGGGCTGAATGGGCTCTGTGGAGACTGGAGGCTTTATATTTGCGGTGGGCAGGGCTGTGCGGGAACAAGAGCACATTTCTGAAAACATGAAAAATACTACACACATCACAACATGCTAAAACAATGTTTTAAATTAACTGCCTGCCAATCCTCAAACATCCCTTGTCTTATAATTTATGGGCTTTGTTTCCTCTCCTCTGCACGTAACCATTTTCCTGCATCATTTTCTACGATGAGACTAGAACATACCTCAGTCTTTCCTCCATGTTTCTATAGACTTGTGTGTACTGTGAACAACTTGGAATGGGATCTTGTAGCTTCCTATCCTGTTCCGGGTCAAAATTTTAAACTTATCCTTGAAGGGATTTGTACCCCAGGAGCAGTGCTGTAACAGGACAGCACCCCATGTCTGTGCCCTAACCAGGCCCAGAACTGTCCTTTCCCAATGCTCTTTCCCTGGGTCCTCAAGTGTCCCCACCTGCTATGGCCACCCACCAGGAAGGGTACTGACAGAACAAAGGTGCTATCAGGACAAAGCAGTCCCAGCAGGGCTCTGCTGGACACCCACAGGCAGGAACACTGATGCTCAAGACAAATGTTTCACTGCGACTGTGTAAGATTCAGGGGTTGGGGAGCAACAGAGGAAGGCAGCAGAAGGAGCCCTAAGAAAATTGGTACCTGGGAGCTTATGGAGAAGCTGGGAAATGAGATTCATCTCTCAAGTGCACAGAGGCACATGGAGACACTGGCAGGAGGCCCGAGTGCATCAGCAGAGTAATGGACCCTCTGCCAGTCAGTGAGGTGAGGAGGCGAGGAGGAAGAGGGCAGGTGGAAGGATGAGCAGAAAGCAGAGGCACCTGGGTAGAGCAGGCACAAGGAAGAGGCCTTTTAGTTCACACTCTGCTTCACTGAGAAGAAAGACTATGGCTGTAAATGAGAAAGAAATAAGAGATGCTGTAGGGAGCAATGGCACAGGGAATGTCCAGCAGAAAACCAGGGCCAAGCAGCCTGGTCTCTACTATTCTGTGGACATCACAGGTCTAAGAGCTCAGGGACACAGAAACACCACATGTGCCTGTGACAGAGTCAAGCTCACATTACATGGCAATCCTAACACATGCAGGCCCATATAAGAAAGCTGCTCTTTCCCTGCCTCCCTCCTTTGCTCAGCTGCCCCTCCTCCAGGTCACCCCACTGGTCTAAAGTTTCTCACCCAGTTGGCTCATATCCCTCAGTTCCTGAGAACATGTGCCTGTGACTTTCATGGAAGGAGAGCACTGTCTTGCTCACACCACTGGAGGAGTTGGAGGGAGCAGTGATCTCCAGCATCCCTGCCTCTGTCGGGTTCAGTCTATAGCTCTCCTGTTGTTCATGGTGCAAAAGCTGTCCCCATGCACCCTGAGCTCTTTCAAGCCATCAGGGCATCCAGGTGGGGGTGTAAGAGTCTGCCTGTGGAGAAACCTGCAGGACCAGAGCACAGGGCTCAGCCAGGACTGTGGCTGGGCAGATGGTTCTAATTGTCATTAGTGATCGTTTCTACATTTGTGAAAACAGCAGTGCCAAAGCTTTAAAACTCGGGACATCCTAAGAAATCCTTCATAATTTTAAGCAAAAACTAACTGAAATGGTGGATTATCCTGTCCCAGTTTCAGAAGTCTGGACAAGGTACAGGTGCAAAGCTCTGCTGTGGTGGGGAATCCATCACTACCAGTTCAAACAACCAAGAGGAGGGTTGGTCCCTTCCCAGTTGTGGTTTGAACGGTGCCTCAGGGGAAAGGAAAACTGCCATCAATTGAATAGCCCTAAATGTGCTACTTCTCTCCCACAGCGCCCAACTTCAGGTGATGTGTCCATTGTCAGACTCTCAGCCAAAGACACACAAAAATGACCCAGATGTTAGCATTTGTAGACCATTTAGAGTCATGTCTATGACACTCACAATATTAAAACCGGATATTGGATATAATGCTAGAAATTCATAGGTCCAGAGACACTGATGGGTCTCCTTGTGCCCAACTAGAGCCCCAGGAGATAAATACATTACACAAAGCCTGCAGATTGCTTCCTTTGAATGGTAGGTGTCTGCTCTGTGCCTTGTAGGTAGAAATGTTTTTCTACTCATGGTTCTGAGTCACCACAAAATCATGTGATTCTGCAGAATTAAAAGGCAACAAAAAAGCTTAGGACATGCAGGCATTTTAGGACCTACAGTGGACTCTGTAGCATCTCCCCAGTCCTCCTCTCCTGCACTCTGCCATTTCCTTGGAAACCAGTGAATGGGGGCAGGTCCACCTTACAGTAGGCATATATAGACATTATTTTCTACTTACTTGCTTTCTTATTTTTTATCTTATTTTTTAAAGAGGGTTACAGAAAGTGTGTGCCATGTCAATTTTAATGGACATACTTTGTATGAATTCTATCCACCTGCCTATACAACGTCTGCCCACCTACATACCTGCCTACTTTGTTCAAGAAGGAACTTAAAAGAGCTTACTGAGCACGGTTACTTCATTAAAGGGAATTTTTTCCAAATTCTCAGAAAAAACGCAAGGTCTTTAATAGTGACATGACTGTACTAGCTCTATGTTTCTTCTGCTATAATATTTTGTTAAATGAATTGAAGACGGTGTTTAGTACCAAGAACAAAAGGTGATATGGAGACCGGGGCTCTGAACTACAAAGCTACCCTGTTATGGGTCAAATAAAGTACAAACTTAAAAGGCTGGTTTGAAAAGCTGGTCATAAGTAATTTGTTTTATCTTGCAACAGAGCCAAGGATTACAAAAATGGAATCAACTTTAGAGAAAATGAGAAAGTAGTAAAATACAGCATTACAAACTGTAATAAAATAGGATTAGGTAAATACTTTCTTAACATGGTAAAATAAATCTATCTCAGCCCCAAAAACAATAACGAGTGAAAACCTTCCACAAATCATAAAAGAATCTATCAAGCTACCAGGGTACAAAATTCATATAGCAAAACCAATAGCTTTAGAAGATAAAATGTAAAAAAACTACCCCCATTTAACTGCCAAAAACAAAGTATCCAGGAATAAACTGAAGTTAAGGTATGCAGAAGTTGTGTTTTTTTTTTTAATCCTCACTAGAGTATATTTTTTCCATTGCTTTTCATAGAGAGTGGAAAGGAGAGAGAGGCTGAAAAATAGAGGGGGAGAGAAACAGGGGTGTGAGAGAGACATATTAATTGGTTGCCTCCCACATGCACCCGTACCAGGGCCTGAGTTCGAGCCTCAAATGGAATCCAAGCTGGGATCCTTCAGTCTGAGGGCCAACGCGTTAACCACTGAGCTAAACCCACTAGAGCTGTAGAAGTGTTTTTAAATACCCTCAGAAGTTCAGTGATGAAAACGAGTATAAGTATAGAGACTTATGATGTCAGTTTCCCCAACTTGTTTTATAGATTAATGCAACTTCAATAATAATAATTTAAATCCAGGTTTACAGGATCACTCCTTTTTTATTATTGTGAGGGGAGGACTTGAAAATCTGACTAAAGATCAGACATAAAAAAAGAAACAAACAAGAATAGACAGAAAATCCTTCATAGAAAGAGTTAGAGATGGAGGCAGCCCCACAAGTTCCCAAATCCTACAATCGTCCTAATGAGAACATGGCTATGCTGGCTCATGAACAGACATGCAGCACAACACACAAACACTGAAGTGCAGGGAGACACAAAGTATGTGGAACATTAGTATATAATAAAGGTGACCTCTCAAATAAGTAGTAAAAAAATGACCACGATAAGTGGCACTCGGACAACTGAGTCGCTGTTCAGCAAAATAAATTAAAGACAAAGGTTGCATCCATATCTCACACTGTACATAAAAATAAATTCCAAGTCAATTATTTATATGTTAAATATAAAATCATAAAAGTTCTAATGAAAATCATCAGCAAATTCCTTTACATCACTCTACTCAAGGGAAGACCCTTCTAGTTATAACTGAACACCCCAATGCAGTAAAAGGATTTACAGATTAAACTACATAACAATAAAATTTATCCATGAAAAACCTGCCATCAGCAAATTTATAAATCCAGATAGACAATAAGAAAACTGCACTTTTCACCTCCAATTACAACCTGTGCCCTTAAAATGTAAAGAGCTCCTAAAGTTCAATGAAAAAGGCAAAGATAAGCAACTCAACAGATCAATGGGCTAACACTTTAAGTAGATACTCCAGGGGGGAAAAATACAGAAAGATGCGCAACCATATGAACAGAAAACCTATTCAAGTAGCAAAAGTCAAAATTTTCAGAATAGTTATAAGACAGGAAATAGATGCATTTCTATACATTAGGTGAGTACATTTTATAACTCATTTGGAGAATAATTTGGAAACAGCTATAAAATTACAAAGGCACAGATCTTTGGAGCAATTTTACTCCTAAGAATTGATTCTAAATATATGTGCAAAATAAAACATATCACAGCTTTTAGGACAGAACTGCTGTTATAACAAAAGATTTGAAACAACTTCAGTGTCCATCGATAGAACACATCCCAAATCCTATGCAGCTTTAAAAAACAGAAAAGTCTTCCATTCACTACTGTGGGAGATTCCCCAATATATACCATTAAACAAAGAGCCAGGTGGTGGACAGTTATATAATATGCTACTGCTTGTGTAAAAAACAGAAAGAAAGTGAGCATGCACATTTATATTTATTTACATATATACACAGAAACTAAGGGTAGACTAGCAACTAATCATAGCTCCTATCCTTCACACATAAAGAGCTACAAAAAATCAATAGAAAAATATATCGTGTTTTATTTTTAGCCCATGTGAAGTGTTACCCATTCAATAATTTAAATTAAAAAGTTAAGTTTTAGAGGGTAAAATGTTCTTTTTTATTTAGACAACATATTTTTACTTTTGGGTTGCAAGTAATAAATATTATCATTTTTCAACTAAATAAACTGCCACTGATTTCACAGACCAATTATTTTAGCACTATGGATAGAAAATTCAACATACATATTATGTGGTTTGTATCTACTATCAGGTGAAGGCAACTCAAACACTACAAAGTGTATATCCTAACAGTGTGGTTCTGTTTTCTATTTTACAGATAAGGACTCAGCAAGAGCACTTTACTAGCTAGTTCCTTGGAACCCAGCATCTGATCATAACCTGCAGAACCTAAAGCAACTTTATCAACCTTCCCATAACACCACAGGCCCAGTTCAGCAGAACGGTAACTGCGCCATCTCCTGTCGGGTTTTTTGAGCTGCAAGCCCAGGTCTGGTTCTGAGCGTGTAGGGACCAACAGACTCCTGAGTGTGTGGAACCTGAAAAACCAACCCTGCTTCTGTGGAAAGGTGGAGAAATGTAGATTTCTGCTTGGTGGGAGAGTTTGCATCCCACACCTGCTGCACTTTTCTGTCCCTTTGGCCCTCACAGAGCAGCTATGACCCAGATATGAGCAGCCAGCCAACTCCTTTCCTGGAGCCAGAGTGTGGCCAGCCAGTGAGAGATCAGAGCTATCCACAAAACAGCGGGTTTTGGGAAGTTCTGTTACTCCAAGTAAGTTTGAAGCTCAAAACCCTGCAGAGCTGACCAAGGCCACCCCTGGTCTGACCACCCTCTGCCTCTGTCCCTGTCACTCAGATTTCTCCATCCTCATGTTGACTGGCAGGCCTCAGCATCCAGTTCAGGAGCTTGGCCAACTGCACAGCCAGTGTGGCCACTGGAGTCGCGTCCCTGCTGAAAATCCCCCTCAGCGGGCTCTAGCTTTCTGAACTGCCACAGTCCTGACTGCCATGGATGTCAGCCACTGTGCGCGGTTGGAGTGAGGATCAGCTGTGAGGAATTCAAATGATGTATATAAGGTGTCAGTATGGAAAGGAACCATACCGTCTGGTCACAATGACAACCCTGCTTCCCTCAGCCTCTATGCCTGTTTCCATGTCTTGCTTTCAGCCTGGGTGGCTTCTGTGGGAACCCCCAGATGCTATCCTTTCCCTGACTTTGAAACACACCCCTGGATTTGGAAGCTAGCCTGGCCCTGGGCTGCCTGCCAAGCTCTCCATGTACCCTGCCTCTGTGTGCTGCCATCTCCACATTTCTGTCCCCAGCTCTGCCTCCTGTCACCTGGATACCTCTGCAAAACCTTGTGGTCTCACTGCCCTGACACACGCACAGGGAACAGCATGGACTCAACTGTCTCTCTCACCTGCTCCAGCGGGCATCTGTAAAACAAACATTCACCTGGACCTGGAGAAGTTCTGGGACCTTGGATGTCCCCATGGGGCGACTGTGTAAAGGATGGAGCAGTGCCTGTGGTGAAAAAGCTCACTCCCTATGAGTGTGACTCAAGTTGGAGCAGATGCTCTCTCAGCACCCAGCTAGGCCATGGTGACTTCTGTGGTCGCTAAGGAAACCAGGCCTTCAGTCCAGTAAGTTCTAGACCAGATGGGGGTGTGAGTGGGAAGAGAGTTCTGATGGCCACAGGGAAAATGCCTGGTGGAGAGGGGGAGCCAGGTGCTGCCACCCAGGCTCTGATGTCACAGTGTGTCCACCTGAAAGGCATGGTGGGCAGAGCTGGGGAAACCTTCTCGGTGGCAAACACCATGAAAATAAGTAGAAACACAGGGACTGTGTAAGGGAGGTCATCTCAGGAGTGAGGATTTGATGCCAACAGGTGGGCCCTGAGGTGGTGCTAACAAGTAGCCACCAATATCTGCACAGGAAGGAGCACAAACAGCTGAAACATGAATGTGTGTTCCGCCTCAAGGGCCCAAAGAAATTCCAATTAAACTAAATAAAAATATTTAAAAGATGCTGTTTGGGGAAGGAGATAATAGAACAGGTATCATCTTAGAAACTGCTGGTAAGATTACAAACAAATGGGTGCAGCTTTGTAGAAGCAACCCAGAAATTTAGAACCTCACAGATATCACTCAACTCAAAGCTCCAGGTGTTTGTCCAAAACAGTAATTTCCTAAGGTTGGAGCACATTCTAAAATATATAACATCTGTGATAAACCACAATGCTGCCACAGCCAAGTTCACCTACTATCGTATTTGAGATCCAAACATTCACTTGGGTCAGGAGGACCTGTATTCCCACATGTGGAAATTACAAACAGTATGTTAAAACAATGTGTACCATAACTTTCCCTAAAAATAAAAATAAGTATTTCTCTCAAAGTAAGAATCAGAACTGCATCCAAGTGCTCCTTCCAAAACCAGGTGTGAGCCACACACCTGCTGAAAGTGCACAGGAAGTTCTGCCACAGCTGGGAGCACAGGCTCCTCTCTTTCTCTCCCTGCTTGCCTGCAGGAGCAAGGATGCAGCACAGGCCGCTGATTCTGAGCACAGTCAGCACTTCCAGGGTGGCTCTGGGACAGAACACAGTTGGGACATGAATGCTGCAGTATTCAGGAAGCAGCTGGGGCCACTTTTGGGTCACAGCATGACTCTGTGTGGACATGTCCTACCACCATCCTCCTGTGCCCAAGCTCAGACCTGATAACTTGTCAATCCCAGGTGTGTGGCCAGCTTGAGGTGTTTTAGTCACTAGTACAATTGTTAAACACGGCAGGCATTCAATCCACGTAGACTTAACTGTGGGAAACTGTCATGAGACAGACCAGGATGGGCACAAAGATTATTAAAGTGCAAGTAATAATTCCTCCTGGGGAGCAACACTGGATTCCAATGCTACCAACACGCTTATATAAACTAAAACACAGAAAACAGCTATGTCTGCTATCCCTATTTGCTTAATAATGTTTTAACAATTTTCAGGATGAAACTTACTTCTCAATAGGAAACTCATTCAAGTCATTAACACACAATGATTCTCAGCTATGTGGCGATACAGTCCATACATGATTTTTTTAATTAGAGTTGCAGGCCTTCCTTTCAGAATTGCCATCTAATCTGCAAAATAGAAACTGTTGAAATATATATGACAATAGCTAAGATACCCAATTAGAACCTGTGCAAAATATTTATGTGACTGGTTTACTGAGCAAAGCATTTAATCTCCAAACTTGTTCCCAAAAGTATAAAATGAAAAAGCCACCATCGGAGTGATGGCAAAGATCAAGGATATAACATGCTAACAGCAATGCACTGTTGACAGAGATGACCTGTGAACCTGTCTGCTGATTCTAGGATCCCAAATTTCCCTGTGTTTCCACTTCTCTCCTAAGAGTCAGACCCCTTTCTAACTATCCACTAAATATTTCCAGTGGACATTCTCAGTCTCGTCAAATACCTACCAAGGACCGAGCCCGGAGCTGGGTGAAAACTGCTCTCCTCTCCAACCCCGGCTCCACAGTCCCCAAGGCCCAGCTGTCCCGCCTCAGCATTTCGTTATCCAATGGCCTTGCTTAGGCTCACTGACAACTATGAGATCAGCGTGACCCTGGATGTAGTTCATCTGGCTGCTTCCCTCTTGGTTCTTCCCACAAAGGCAGCAGAGGCAAAATCCATGCCTTTCTCACAGCTGAGCACCTGAGACAAAAAATTCGAGAGTGTTTTTCAAGGTTTTACAAAGAAGTTCTACAAAATATGTGTCTACATTGTTACCTATGTTGTAATCACTTCCTAAAAAACTTGTTTGTAAAGTTGTTACAGGTGTTACATGTGAAAACTAGGTGGTGGGGTTAGTTATTCATTCTAATCACATACAGAAAGGCAAGAGAAACCACCGGGGCAGGGGGCAGGGCACGCACAGGTGGTTCTGAAGCACCACTGCAAGTTCTTCTGACACCCCTCGGGTCAGGACCTGGGGCCAAGTATCCTCCACTAAATCAGGACTGGGTTTAGTGGGGGGCCTGCCACCAGGACACTACAGAGGAAGTGAGCCTGCTGGGTGGCTCCAGGCCAGGGCAGAAAGGGGGCACTTCTTTGGTCTTCAGGCCACAAACTCTGGGTGAAGAAACGGTGATCTCGACTACCAGCCCCAGCAAAGTGCCCAGCACCAGGCTCTTCTCTTCTCAGATGGGACACCAGCCCCCAGAGCTGCTCATTAATTTCTGACCCACAAAAGTATAGTCTAATTAAGTGGCTGCTGTTGGCATCTCTGGACGTAGGTAACTGTTATGCAGCCGTAATGACCGGAGCCACCACCTTAAAGAGAACAGGGTGTAAGATCATCCCCTGAATGAAAGTGAGTGAGTGACAGAAGGCGAAAGTAGAGGCTACAGGAAGAGGCGATGATCTGAGACATCCACATGGGGAAAGGAGTCAGAACAGGGACAGGAAGCAGCACCTTGCAGAAAGAGGGCCTCGTGAGGCCTCAGGAAAAGCCTCCCTCCTGAAGCTACTCTTCCTTCAGAACATTTCTCCTCTGGGACTGTCCTCTCTCCCTCCCAGTTTCTCTGAACTTTGGGGCCCTGCAGGCAAGTGTTGGTGTCCATCCTTGTAGGGTCTTGTGGTATTGGAAAGCTCAGAATCTCACAGGGTCCAGGATTCTCTTTTCTCTGCATTTACTATGGAGAGCCCCTTCTAACTGGTGTCACTTATCCAAAGCCATCATCAAATCTGGTCTCCTCAGAGCCCCATTTCCCTCACGGCTTTCAGATTCTCCCTGACCTCCTGTGCTGACTCTACAGCTTTCTCACTGAGGCCTGACTCACCAATGGATTTCTAAGTCAGCAAACACCATGATTTTTATACTGTTGGGGATGACCCAATAAATTTACCCCCTTGGACAACCTCCATATCCTACAAGAAGTAGAATAATGTACTAACTAAGCTGACTTCCAAATTTGAACTTCCTGCACACTTAGTATAAAAAACATCTGACAAAACCCAAACTACCACTACTTAAACTGCTGCAAGCACAAACTGAGGCTCAAAAAGACGGAGCAACTAGGCTAAGGCCGTGCACCTGAGCCAGCAAAGGAGGCCATGCACCTGAACCATCACTCGATGCCACACATTAAGCCAGCACTGGGGGCCATGCCCCCGAGTGACAAATTATGGTTAGAAAGCCAGATCTGATGACCCCAAAGTGCACCTTGAAGAGGTTGGACTGAACCCTTGACATGTCTACAGAAGACATGCACTCACCTCTCTCCCAAATGGCCTGCATGCAGCACTCCTGGTTTATTAGCAGAGCAGCAGGATCGAAGTGAGCACTCCAGCTTCAGAGATACTAACAAATGATGTTATTGCTGCTTTTTCCTAGTTTAGACAAAACAAACAAATTTCTTCAACTTTTAGTTAGGCTTCTAGTTTTGTTCTATTGAATTTTAAGTGACATAAGAATCTGGGTTCTCATTAATTCCCTTCATATAATTAGATTCGCTGTAACAAAGTAAAAGTCTTTAGAATTGGTTTCAGATAGTCAAGTCATAACCAACAAAATGCCCTGAAATGAAACCGATGAACAATTATAAATTTAGAAGGCCATGCCCACTCTCTCTCCACAATACAACAAAACTAGAAATGAGAAAGGATCCCAAACATTAGGAAAATTTAAGAGATTCTCCCACAAAGTATATAAGAGTAGAAATTTAAACGTTAAAAATCAATACCTCTAACCCGGCTTAGCATAGCTCAGTGGTTGAGCATCAACCTAGGATCCAGAAGATCGCAGTTTGATTCCTGGTCAGGGCACATTCCTGGGTTGCAGGCAAGATCCCCAGTTGGAGATGTGCAGGAGGCAGCCATTCAATGATGTCCCTCTCATCACTGATGTTTCTGTCTCTCTCTCCCTCTCTCTGAAATCAATGAAGATATATTTAAAAAAAGAAAAAGAAAAAAAATACAACTAAAAGAGAATTACATAGATCTAAATATGTAATTTCTGAGCATATAAACATTGACAAAAAAGTAAAAATATCATTATTTACAGCTGATATAAATGCAACTAGATCAACCCAAGTAAGCTAACTAAAAATTCATAAAAATAGAGAGAAAAGTCAGTGAGTTGACAACTGACAAAGGTTTCCTATAGGTTCAATAGGTTTCCTACATATAACAGCATGTACCCAAAATTCTCTGTAGCACAAAACTAATAATTCAAATTGCTGGACAGAACTGAAGACTTAAATTTTCATTCACTGAAATTCCTAAGACCTGTACGGCAGGGAGAGTCTTCAACCAGGTACACAAAATAGACAAAAATGCATCCTCAGGGGTCCACATTCTAGTGGCAGCCAAGACACACAGTGAAGGTTAGTGATGACAGGAGGGAATCTGGGGCACATGGCTTCTGCTCTAGTGTGACACCCCTGGAGGCTCCTGGGCAGGGCAGGAAAGGTGAGACCCACTCTACCTGCTGTGTTGAGAACAGCACCAGGGAGAAGCCCTAGAGAGTTGGTGATATTCCAGGGAAAAGGTTAGGGTTGCCTGCCAGAGGTGGCATGGGAGTGGGGGGAGAAACGCACTTGGGACATGTTTTTCCAGTAGAGGGCTGACTGTGGAATGTGGAAGAGTGAAGAGAGCAAGCCCCCAGCCTTGGGCCTGGGAACCTCCTGGGGGGAAGGCACTGCCACTCAGGTGGGGAGGCCGATGGACAGAAAGCCTGACTAAGACACGAGGGATTGTCTTAGGGGGTAATGTTCAATATGGTAAACATTGTCTGTTATCCTAAATGAACCCATCAGAAGCTGATTCCTATATATTTTAAACTGAATTCCTAAGGACTTTCAATTTCTACATTAATTTTTCTATCTTATTTGAACTTTTAAACAACTTTAATGGTTACATGGGTAATTTAAAAATTTTTAAATATCAATAAAATTCTAACCTAAATTATTTCATATAATAAAAAAATTAGTTTATTGACAGATACAAATAATTGCATCCTGCCAATATAAAAGACATCTGTAAAAATGTCCATTATATTTAGTTAATTCTGTTTTATACTGTGGTTCTTTGGTTTGCAATTTCCCATCACTGTTAAAAAACAAACAAACAAAAAAAAACAACAAAATTATTCTTAAGAAATGGGTAATTATTTTAGACTAGACTGAGTACTATTGATTTGTCATAGAGCACGCAGGCATACACGGAATCAATTCACAATGATGTGCTCCTATGGAAGCAAACTGCCCGTCACACAAATTAAGCAAGAGAGGATTAAAGGTTAATTACATTTAAAGATTAACTACATTCTTTCATAGCTTAATGACAGTGATCTAACTGAGCCTGGTCTCCCTCTACTTTACCTTAAACTCTGATGCTAGATCTTCCTCAATGAATCTCAGTAAAAGCACAATGGAAAATGCAAGCAGCTGACCTGTTAGTCCTTTTGGAAATGCAGGCAAGTTGACCTCCCCGTGGTTTAAATGATCAGTGACATGGGGATGCTCTTGGTGGTTCAGGAACCCGAGCAATCCCTTTCAGAAAATAAGCAGAGAGAGTATTTTGTTGGTATTCTCAGCAGAGGGAAGAAAAGTGCCAAGGCCCCCACCTGATACCTGCAAGGAGCCCAGAGGTCACTTAGAGACCAGAGCAGGGCCTCAGAGACACTGAGATTTAGGTCAGACAACTGAATCCAAGCGGAATTCTTGTGGAAACCACTGTTCTAACTGCACCCCACTATCTCAGGCAGCACTCTCCTGAGAACCCGGTCTATCTGCACCCTCTACCTTGGGCAGGGCTCTCCCTGAAACTTACCCTGTTCTACCTGCACCCCTCTACCTCGGGCAGCGCTCTCCCTGAAACTTACCCTGTTCTACCTGCACCCCCCTACCTGGGGCCAGACTGAGAAGGGAACTGAGCAGCCTGGTCTCTAAGCACTAAGACCTGGGGAGTGGGTGGCCTGCTGCTCAGGGAAACTCACCCTTTCCTGTCACCTCCTGCAGGGAGAGAACTGTCCAGCCCTTTCTGGGAGCAACTTTCTGCACAATGAATGAAACGCCTGCTGTGCTCCCCAGGAGCTCAGCCCTCGCTTTCCGCCTCCTCCTGACTCCCTTTCTCATGGGCCGTTTCATCTCCAAAGCCCAATGGACGCAGCTGCTTCTCTCCTAACAGCCCAAGTCCAAGGCCCATCTGGCAGGTTGGAGGGAAAAGGGTCAGAAAACCGCTGAGCCGGGAAACGATCCGGGTGGAACCATGGGTCGGGAATCGAGGAGAGAATGGAGGGAGACGCTCAGCTCCTGGCCCCTGAGGCCGAGTGGGCGGCCACCCGGCGCAGGGAACCTGACACCGCAGGAACCATTGCCCTGAGTGCCGACCCCTCAGAGGAATAAACACAGAACTTCTCCTCATAGTCCAAGAAGGCATCGCAGCATCTCCATTAAGGACACAAAGTGATCAACAGAAAGCGGCTCTAACCAATTACTAATTCCATTTTCAAGCAACACTCCAGTCTCACACCGTGGCTGTAAAGCCCTCATTGCCAGGCAGCCGCACAGAATCCCAGGTGCAGCCAAGGAGCCCCTTGTCATGCGGTTTTCTTGCCCAAATGGCCTTAGAAGGTGGACAGTTGTCCCGTGTCAGCCGCGGGGGTCTGTGTCTCCCCCAGGACCGCCCGCGCCGCCTGCTGCACCTCAGGCCACACTCCCTCCGCACCAAGGCCACCGTCTCACCCACACCAAGAACCCGCCAGTCACCCCAGGACCGTTCAGGGCGAACACCTCCGGGTTCCCATGGAGACCAGCCTGTGCCAGGGTCACGCCCTCCGTGTGGCTCCCGCCGGAATTCTTACACCTGGGACCCGGCGGAGAACCCGTCCGGGTGGGCACAGTCTGGGTGGGGGCTGGGCTCCGGGAAGGGACGGCGCCCGCCCTCCCCGGTTGCTGATGAGGGCTGGGCACCGCCCCGTGCCTCCGCTGCAACTCCCCGTGGACCTCGGAAATGGCTGGGCTCACGCTGCGTCCTCCAGGAGCCCCAACGAGGCTCACGGGCTAGTAACCGCGCGACAGACACGCGCTGCAGGAGCCCCAACGGCTCTGCCCTCGTGACTTCCGGTCTTCAGGCGCTCCGGCCCTTGCCCCGCCCTCCCCACCCTGGAGCCGCACTTCCGGGACTCGCGCTGCGGCGGGAGCTGTGGGAGCCACGGAGAGCGGGTGCTGCGCGCGTGGGAGAGGACGGCGGGGGGAAGACATGGGGCCTGGGCGAGAAGGCTCCCGGGAGCCAGGCCCTCAGCACCCCGAGGGCACCTCAGGGACAGCCGATGACTAGGGTGTTGGCCAGGAGGCAGTGAGTGCGCAGGCGTGGGCTGGGGTTCGCGGGCTGGCCTGGGAGGGCGGGGCTTTCCCGGGCCAATCAGAAGCCCGGGCTCGGTTTGAGGCCTCCGGAGGGCGCGGGTGGCTCTCCCACGTGATTTTATTAACCAGGGACCCGCAGCAACTTCAATTTAAAGGAAAAAAAGAAACCGCAGCTCTTCCAGGCGACCTCAGACCTCAGACCGCTCAGCCCACAGGTTTCCTGAGCCCCTGAGCGGTCTGTGCTCTTCGGGAAACAGTGTTGTTCCCTTAGTGCCGCCCGCGAGCGGGAGGCGGTGCTGCTGGGCCCAGGGGTGCGCTGCTGGGAGAGAGACCAGCTGAGGAGCCGGGAGGACAGGGAGACGGTCCCGGTGCAAACACAGCAGCAGGCTCAGCGTGTGAGTAACATTCGGGGGAAAACGGGTCGTGGAGGGTGTTGGGTCCATTAACTTACTGTCTGAAACTGAGGGAGAGTGTCCATCAGGGTCACCGGGCGCAACGCCGGGCGCGTCTGGGGAGTGAGCCTGTGACGCTGATACTGACCATTCTGGTGACCTGGAGGCACAGAGGAAACTGGTGAGGTCATTCATGACGGCTGTCTCCTCTTATAAAAATTACTTTTCAAATGCTTTTATTGATTTTACAAGGAAGGGAGGGGAGAGGGAGGTTGAAACATTAACAAGAGACACCAGTCAGCTGCCTCCTGCTCGCTCCCAACTGGGGATCAGCCAACACCCTGGGCACCTTCACTGATCAGAAACTTGTGGGAGCACTGAGGACGCTCATCCCACTGAGCCACACAGGCCAGGGCTGCCTCCTTTCCTGAGCTGAAACATGGAGCAGCTCAGAAGCAGGGGGCAGGGTCCCCACTGGAACAGACAGGATCAGGAGAGAGGGAGGCAGAGGGTGACTGATATGCACCCCTGTTCCCCTGCACAGGCTCACCCTGAGCAGTTTCCTAAACCTGCTCTCTCCCTTGACCTCAGCTGCTCCTCTTTCTCAGAAGGGAATGTTCTCCCATGTTGACCAAACTTCTTCCATTTTCTAGGCTCAAACCTAAATGGGCCTTGGGGAGGTGACTTCATGGACTGAATCCTAATTCTGTTCAGGATGCTGCTTTCACAGTGGAGCCCTGGGAACGGGTGGGTCTCTGTCCCGAGGGATCCCAGGTGAGTCCGTTGTGCTCCTGTCAGGTTTTGTTTTGGTTTATGTGCATCACTTGTTCCTCAGCCCAGTTTATCCTGCACTCCCACCTGCCCTCTGTGCATGAAAGGCAGTGTGCCCTGGAAGCCTGGAGGGACCTAGTGACAAAATTACATTTTACATATTCCTATAAACAGTGTTGTTTTCATTTCCTTTTCTGGACTCCATTCAGGAGAAGCAGAAGCACAGATTACTGCCTCTAGAGAATCACAAATTGCAGAGTCATAAGACCTCCGGCCTTCATTTTATGGACAACAAATACCCTAAGTGCAGCGTGGGGACTCACAGAAGACAGGCCTCCCATGACCAAGGTTGGGGCTCTGTGAGTTAGACTGTGTCCCTCTGGGACCACTCAAGCCCCCAAAACTTCTGCCCTCCACATGAAGATTCTCAGGATACCTGCGTCTCAGCCCTTTTCCAACCTCATCTCAGCTCAATAAGGCAACCTGTGAAAAATACAAATACCTGTTTTTTTGTTTTTAAATTTTGACTACCCATTTACATTCTTTGGAGGCTTATGCTAATGGAAAGTGATCTTCAAGTAATTATAAGGCCAGGCCGGGCGTGGCTCAGCGGATGAGCCTCAACCTAGGATCCAGGCGATGAGTGTTCAATTCCTGGTCAGGGCACAGGTCCCACTTTTAGGCTCAATGCCCAGCAAGGGAGGCGTGCAGGAGGCAGCCAATCAATGACTGTCTCATCATTGATGTTTCTATCTCTCTCCCTCTTCCTTCCTCTCTGTGAAATCAATAGAGATATACTTTTTAAAAAAGGAATTATAAGGAATAACTGAATCATGATCCTTCCATGTTCAAAAGAAACGATGAACTCATCTCTCCTTGTAAACTTTCCCCTCTGTACTAAGGTCATCAGTGATCAGGATACTTATCAGACTTCTTTTCAGTCCTCACACACAGGTGAGCTGTGGACAAACATGTTACTGGAACCTTCCCCACCACTCTAGAAACTGATACTGTGTCTTCAGTTAGTTTATCTTGAGGGCAGACAAATATTTCCGCCATTTGATTTTTTGAAAATCAAGTTGTCATTGAAGGATAAGAGAAGAAAACTTGGTTCAGTGTTTAAATTCTTGGTTCTCTTAAGAGAACCCTGTAAAAGGATGGCCTCCTCACTCTTCTATGTTCTGGAAATGCCCTCCCCACAAGTGCCTGGAAGGAAGGATACAGGTGACAGTGAGGACCTTGCTTAGTTCCTCAGTGGAGAACTGAGATCCACCCTGTGCTACTGGTGTCCAAAGGAAAGAAAAGTAGCTCCTTTGTGGTCATCAGAGGCAAATGAGCTACAGAGTCACAGCCATGGGGGGCTTAAAGACACTAGAGATAATCCAGTCCAGCACCCAGTTCAACAAAATGAAACTCCTTCTTGTGAACTAAACTTCAGTGATGCTCCTTTGCTCTCAAAACCACTTAAAATATATTGATCCAAATAGATATTTTTCCAGCTAAATAAATGCCAAATGGCTGACAAGATTGTACGGAGAGTTCCTTTTCTCCCAGCACCTGGTAGAGGCCTCCAAAAACTTGAGTAAGAGCCTGCTGCCCTTCTGCTCAAGGGGAGTCGGTTTGTTAAAGCCAGGGACAGTGAAACAAGGAAGAACTTCACATAGAAGAAGCAACAGGAGAGAGCCTTGGTGGTGCTGCTTTGGCTCTCTAGGAAAGAAGTGAACCACAGCAGGCTCTGTGGCCTCACTGAGAAATAAAAGTCACAGTGAGAGAAGTGGGCCTAGGTGGGGCTGCAGTTAGCTCACTGGAAAGTCAGAGAGAAGGCAGCCTTGGAGACAGGTTCAAGGACTTAGCTTCAGAACAGGTGCCATTGCCCACTGCTGCCCTGGTTGACCTTTAGAGTTTAGAAGAAAGAGAGCAAAAGTATATATCCCCAAGAAAATGAGGGGTGTGGGAGTGCTCCAAGGAGAGCACAGGCCAGCTTCCTTATCTTGAGGGTTTTTATCTGTTTTCTAAGGGTGGGGAATTTTAGGGGAGATCTCAGGGGATCTCAATAGAATATTCATCAGCTGTCCAAGTGTCCTTTCAGGGGCATGGTTTCCCGTGATTAGTCTGCTCTGGGGGAGGAGATCATTAGTCATCACAGCTGGTCCTGATGTCAGCATTGGTGTTTGTCTGTCTGGTTTTCCTTTTTTTCTGGGCCTGGAGCTGAAACTCAACTGAGGACTAAATGTCATCTCTATTTTGGCCAAAACTCTGTCTCCATGGTCAAGAGACCCGAGGTTTTGTTTTTCCAACTATTTGGTTGGGTCAGAACTTCATTACCCTGAGGGCCCAATGATTAAGGGGGTGGTCAAGCAAGGGCATCTTCTGGAGTCATATGGGGCTATTCGCTGCCCTTGTTCCCCGTTGAAGGGGCCTAAAGCCACATGACTAATGATAGGCCAGGGGAGGAAAGATTGGAGATAGTGTCCTTTGTCTACTCATGTCTGTCTACCTTCTGACCACACCACCACTGAGGATCAAAACAGCAGCAGGTTGTTCAAATGGGCCTTGAGCCCCAAGTTCCTCAGTCCAAATCCCAAAGCCAGGGATAGGAGAATAAACCAGGTCTCCTGAGAACCAGACCAGCCAGATAGTCTCAGCAGAACTCATGGGAAGAGTTGACTGTGGTTCTTAGGGTAAGGGGGAGGGGAGAGAGGAGAGGGGAGAGTGGGGGGAGGGAGAAGATGCCCTGGTATCACTGTTTCCCACAATAGGATACTAGTGGTAGAAGGGAGGTGGGGCATAAGCCCAGCATTTTCTCTGCTAACCTAACCCAGCCTGATTTCTTTTCATTCAGAGGGGATAAAAAACTTACTTTCAAACTGTTTAGCCCCAAGTTTGCACCTCTTCATGTGAAAATTCCTCTTTTGAGAACTGGAACTCCCAGAACTGGCCTCCAGCTTAGCAGCACTGAGTGGCTTGTGCTGCCCACCCTCTCCCCTCTCCCACACAGGCCCACCCTCTGCTTCAACCTGACCCCACCCACTCAGCTCACAAGGATGGAGATGGAGGGCTTGTGTGTCTCTGGATTTACCCTTAGAGTGGAGGAAATGGGGCCACTCCCAAATGTGTGAGGGGCAACATTCTTTTCAGATGGTGGGGCTCCCTCCATCACTGGGGTTACAAACTCTCTAGTGGAGAAGCAGGGGCCAAAGGGTCAGGGTGCAAATTTCTTGGAGTATCATGTGAAGGGGCACACTCCAAAGACCAGGGGTGGGCCTCTCCATGTGCAGGTTTTCTGCCATAGCAGGGATGCTTCCCTTTCCAGGAGGAAGTTTGAACTCTTCCTTCCAGAACACGGGGTTCCCCTGGAACATAAGTTGACTTCTTCAAGGGTTGGAAGAGCCAGGTCCCCCTTTTGAGTCCTGGGTTTCATTCTCTAGCATGGAGTTTTCCTCTTTTGAGTGGGCATGAGGCAACCCCTCCTCTAGGCTTAGGGATTCTCACAGGTGTTAAGACATAATTTTCTAGAGCAGAGGGTGTGTGGTGGGGAACACGGGTAGAGAGCTTGATGTTTTCAAAGTATTTCTGGGTCCAGGTCTCTGGTGCCTGGGAGTGGGTGTGATGCCTCCATATCAAGGGGATTTCTTTTGTAGGGGGGATCCTCCACAACTTGGTTAAGAGTGGCCTCCATTTGGGAAGGATGTCTTCCAAAGTAAGCCAGGTGCCCTTTTTCCAGCCTGGGGTGGAAAGGTGTCCAGCAACACCCTTCAGTGTCCTGGTTTCCACAGTAGAGTAAGAGGTACACACACCAGCCTGGGAGTAAAGGAGTGGGCCTTCCCACCAAGAGTTTTTTTTGTTTTTTTTTTTAAAGTAGTGCAGAGGCTCCCCTGCAGCAAGGGCTTTGTGCACCCCATTGTCAGATACAATTCCAGAGTAGCACAACGGCTGCTGCCTCCACAAGAGGAAGTGGGAGCCCACACTGAAATGTGGCTCCGATTTTAGTGCCTGCAGTTCCCTCTAACACACTGCAATAAAGCAAGGGACCTCTAGTCAGATAAGGGGGTTTTCAAAAGTGCACTGGAAGCTTCCTTCTCAGCCTGCCCTAGAGAGTGAGCCCTCCTTGCTTTGTTGGAACACAGCACCCTAAAAGTGAGGCTCCTTCACATGCCTGGATAGGGGCCCGCCTGGTCTATGGAAAAAACAAGATCAAGAGAAATGTCTTGCCTGGAAAAATTGGCAAAAGGCCCATCTTCCCCTCTCTAAAGAGGGAATCCCAAGCCAGGCAGTGACCCCATCCCCAACCTCTGGAGCCTGACAGGGGATGTCAAGTGGAAAACAAAGGGCTGGCCCATGAGGCCAGAGGACAGTGCAAGCACAGCTCTAGGTCCTCAGTGTTGATGAGCCTGGGGTCAGGCTGGGCCCATGGGCGTCCCCTGGCAGACTGACCTAAGCAGTTTGGGGCCTGGTTGGTACTGGATGGGAACCGCTGGGGATGCCTGGTGGTAAAAGTTTTGCTTCCTGTCCTTTTTTCTCAGTCTGCAAAAGGTTCTCTCCAGACACCTCCTGTCCCTCCTCCCTCTGGTGGACCTACCAGAGAGGAAATTGACCAACAAGCAATCAGAGAAAAGGTGAACTTCCTGAGCTGGGTCTGCGAGGGTTCTGTGTCTCAGTGGAGAGATCCCCACTAAGCACAGCACACAAAGGCGGAAGGCACACACATAACACACACACACACACACACACGTGTGTCTGTGTGCCTTTTGTCCTGCAGACAAGACCAGGGCAAGAATCTGAGCAGGCTGCACTCCTGAGACTTCACCTTCCTCCACTGGGGCTCCAGGATGATTGACCCCAGCCTGGGGACAGCCACCCTGGGGTGTGGATAAATCTGTTCTCAGTGCAGCCTCAGACTGTCTGCGTCTTTAGGCCTGGGTATGTTTTTCCACCTGCGTCTTGCTCTGTCTCCCATGCTCAGCCTCTCTCTCCCTGCCCCCATATTTCTTTCTCTTGACCACTGTCTCTTCATCTCCAGGTCTCTCAATCTTTTGCTCTGCCTCTCTGTACATAAGTAAGGCAGCTCCATGCAGTCAGATGCTCCCGTCTGAGAGGGCTCTCCCTGACCCACACACAGTGGGCTCCTCCCCTCATTCAGAGGAAATAACAGCTGTAAATATCAGATTTTTCTCTTTGCCTCTCCCACTGGATATTTTCCTACTGGGACTGTCATAACAAATGAAGTTAGGACCCAATTCTCCCCCGCTGCAGTGTGTGTGAAATGGGGCCTGAAAAGGTCACATTCACTGTTCGAACTCTCAGTTACCCTAAAACCAACAGCAGACAGCAGCTTCTGGTGAGAGCAGACGTCTCTTTCCTGAGTCCCTTATGCCGCGCCACTTGCTGGGACCCACAGCCATTGATGGGCATAGGATATGAGCCAGATATGGTCTCTGCCCTGCAACTGCTTGGGAATTAAAGATCCCCATGGCCACAACCACCAACTTCCAACTACAAAAAGAATGTGGTTCACCATGGTGACCTGATGATTTGCTTTGTGTTTTTAATTGATTTTTAAAGAAAAAAGGAGCAGGAGAGAGAGAGGGAAACATGGATGTGAGATAAAAACTTTCATCCATTGCATCCCACAGGCACCCTGACCAGGGACAGAACCGAAAACCTGGGCATGTGCCTTCAATGGGAGTTGAAAGAGCAACCTTTTGCTGTATGTGATGCTGTAATGGGATGACCAACCAACAGAGAGATGCCAGCCAAGGCTCATTCTGTTCTTAACCAGCATATGAAGCAACTCAGTTCAAAACAACAAAGAGCGAGTTTGCTCTGTCTTCTAGACCCACTGCTGTGGGCTGAGGAGGATAAGAAGTCCTACTGGGATGAACCTGGAGTTTACCAGGAGGAGAGAGGAGGACACTGCCAATGTTCACATGCCTGCCCACACTGTGACAGCCCCGAGGGAGCAGCCATGGTGTCCAGTGCAGGAGAAAACACCCCCACAGGTGCATGTCCCTGGCTCTTCTGTGCCCTTGCAAAAGTAGAATCCAAGAGACAATGGGGGTTTAGAAAAATAAATTATATTTTCAGATGTGAGAACCCTCTGCTGAAGATATGTAAAACTAGTTCTTAATTATACAGATCTACATGTACAGGTGCACACACACATGCAAGCACCCCTGTATTGACTGCCAGGCTTCCTCCTTTTCCTGCTTCAGGTCTTCAGCACACAGCATTTGGTGTTTAGAACCTTCTTTAGCCCTCAGCATTCCTCTGGCTGACTCAACTGTGTCTTCTGATCTCAGAGAACCATTACCTTCTCTAGGAGCCCCATGTGGAGTTAGGTTTCCTCTGATGGCTCAGGATAGGATGTGTAGTCACTGTGATGCATGGTTATCAAGGTAAGCTGCTCTGCCAAGACAGAGGCTGGGTTTTTGATCTCTGAGTCCGTGGTGTCTGTCTTAGTGCTTGTTTCAATTTAATTTCCAGTAAAAATGGGTGTGAGAGTCTAGGTCCTTGAGCTGCCACTTGCTGGCCTATGGACAAATAGCTTGTGATCATCAATGGTCAAAGTGACATCAGAATCTTAAAGAATCCTCTCAACAGCTGATCAGGTAGAGGTCACTTTGCAGGCCCTGAGTGTTGAGTCACTTGTGACATGAAGATATTTGCACCCAACTTGGTTTCCACAGGAGACCAGGTTACTCCCATCATAATAGTCATCTCCAGGATACTTGAGTCATCTTCAGCCTCATGCAGTCACATCTTCTTCACAGTGGCTGAGAAGATAAAGGGATGCATATGAGAAATTGCCTAGGGTTTGTCTCCTAGGGGTGAGTGCTTAGGGGTGGGCTTGTTTGGTTCTTTCTCTAAAGGTGAGTCCCTGGTGGTGAGAGACTGTATGTGAGTACCTGGGGATAGGATCCTGAGAGTGAATTAATGAGGGTAAGCTTCTGGTTTCCCAAGGGCAGTAGGGCTCCCTATCACCCATCTCTTGACCACACATTCTACTGGGCTGACTCCTGTCTCTAACACCCTCCTGAGGATTTCCCCTAAGTAACCAAAGTGACTGTAGTGTACCTGGTGGTTGCACATGGAATAGAGCATTTGAAAGGAAGTGTCAACAATCCTCAGTGCTTTGAGGACTGAACAGGAGCCCTGGATGAGGCGGCAAAGGTGGTGGGTGTTTTAGCCAGAGCTGCTCTGTGGCTGAAAACGTAGGGTGGACATGTGTAGAAAGAACTGGAAATGCAGGGGGAAACAGGCCACTCAAAGGGTTTTTTGTTTGTTTGTTTTCTGAGGAAAGGGGAGAGGAAGACATGGTGATCAGAGGACAGGCTCTTATTTGTGTTGTGTTTAGGTGACAGACTGGAGCGTGTGGAAGCACAAGGGATGTGTGAAAGGGAGTCTGCTGACACAGGGACCTGAGCCGGGTGGAAACAGGATGCAGACCTAGGAACAGGCTCACATGGAACACAGCAAGTGGTTGGGGTGTCAGGTTCCCATAGGAGGGGGCAAATGTGGGGGAGTGGAGCTGCTATCTGATGTGCGGAGTGTGCGATGGCCTGGGGTTGAGGCCACCACATGAATCATCCCAGTATCCCTGTCACACACCCAGTGTGAAGAGGGACCACACTTCTGCATCTGTGAGCGTCCCCTATATCCAGGGGACCTGGCCAGTACTGGAGTCAACTCTCCCCCCAGTGATGCTGCTTCAGGTAGTAGAGGTGTCCCAGGCTTCCAGTCAGGAGCTCCACACCCAGCTCAGAGCAAGACAGGCATTTGGACAGCTGTTTGAGGTGGACAGTTCCAACAGGCCTAATGGGGTCCCTGTGCTCATGATCAGAGCCTTTTGGACCTTCTTTCCAGGCTCCTGAAGTCTCGGGGGATCCCTGGTAGATCTGGGCTCAACCACCTCTGCTCTGGGACCTGTATCCCTTCCCCAGCCTCTCTGAGAGCATCCAGTCTCGAGTGTTGATGGCAGGGCAGGACAAGAGCCTCACACAGGATTCAGTGTCATGCCCACTGCCTGGGTTGGGCACTGTCCATGCCTCCTCGCCACAGAAGGTGAGAAGGTGCCAGATTAATGCAGCCCCACTTCAGGTCATTGTGTTTTCACAAATGTCCCTGGACCTCAGGACACAAAGGCTGGTAGCCATGTGTCCTGAGCTTGCTGCACCTTTGGACACGTGGGTGGGGTCTTCCCGTGCCACAGAAGCATCCGGGAAACCAGAGATGCACAGACGTAACAGATGTTGCAGATGGAGAGCATGTGCTTGAGTCACGCTGCTTGGGTTTCTCCTACTCCTATTTCCTTACCTGACATAAGCTAAATTCTGAGAATTCCCTGGGGAATAAGGGGTGCTTGTCTACTCACCAGGGTCATACTGAAACCAGATTCCACCTATTTGGGATAACAATTGTGTGTCCAACCCACTTCTTGCCACAGTGCAGGGTGCAAGGATGCACATGAACACTGTCCCTCTTTCCTCAAGATGCAAGGCCATGCCAAGCCCAGTTCCCTTGGTTCTCATAGCCTGGGAGTCTCTGGAGGTGACTGTATGCCTTCATTTTGAAGGCTATTTGAGATTATTATAAATAACACACAATCACAAGGGTGCTACGAGTTGTGATACAGGGATGGTCCCAAGCTTCTGGGATCACACCACCAAGGCCTAGTAGCCGAGCCTACGAAGACAGAGAACTGGGTCAGTTGGGACTCTGACGCAACAATGTGCAGCACCGACATCTGCCCAGGAAGCTTGCTCAGAGACAGACTCAACCACATGGGGTAGAGAGTCCTCCTATTGCAAAGTCATTTCCCACAGTGAAGGAAAATCAGCCGTTGTCATCAACTTACAAATATTTAAAACATTCTTAGGGTGGTTAGTTTATGTGTCTGATTGGCGGGGCTATGATCAGGGAAGTTGATTATTAGGCGAGGCCATGATCAGGTGTGTCTATGTTCAAAAGGAACTACACCCAGGATGCCATGGTCAGGAGGGTCCATGCTCAGGTCATTCATGCTCACGATGTTCCACACTCAAGGCGTCCATGCTCAGTAGGGTCCTTTGAGGTGAGTTCTATTTTTTGAATGAATCCATTCTCAAAAGAGTCCATGCTCAAGAGGGCCTATGCTTCGGTGGGGCTTCTACTGTTGGGGGACATAGCCAGCTGGATCCAAACTCAGGCCTACTGTGCTCAGAATGTACATATTCAGGCTTTTATCTTGATCAATAAGGTACATGCTTCAGTGGCACTAAGATCAGGGTAGTTTATAATCAGAGAGCGCATGACCAGCAGGGTCTCCAAATAAAGGTTCCATGCACAGGATGGTACAGGTACAGAGATTAAATAAAATCTGGGGGTGGGTACATGCTCAGTATAAGCTATGATCAGGAAATTGATTATTGGGGCATTCCATAATCCAAAGTGTCTGCACACCTCATTGATTCCAAGCATATAAATGACTATGCTCTGAGATACCATTTTCAGGAGGGTCCATGCTCAGGAGATTCATGATTAGTATGTTGCACACTCAGAGAGTCCATCCTCAGTGTGGTGAATTCTCAGAATGGAGTTCCTTTCAGAGTGGTCATAGCTCAGTGAAATTTATGCTCAGCGGTATTGATGATATGGGCAGGGTGGGGACATACACAGTTGGAACCATACCCAGAAGATCTTTCCTCAGGAGAGTGGATATTCAGGGTATTAAATATAACCAGGAGGCATAGGCTCAAATGGCGTTATGTTCAAGGGGGATTAAAATTGAAGCATATCATGTTCAGTAGGCTCCATGAAGAAGATTTTGATTCTCAGGCCGGTACATGTACAGTGGTAAAACAATCAAGTGAGTATTTCATCCAAAGTGGCTAAGATTAGAAAAGTTGATTTTTAGTGCAGTCTGTGATCAGATGCATCCATGCTTATTGAGTTGCTGTTTAGCACTGATTGTGCAAGGGATTCCATGTTCAGGAGTGTATAGTCATTGGGCCATTAGGTTTAGGATGTTACACACTTAGGAGTCCATGCTCAGTTTTTTTCTCAAGCCTTCTGTTATAAAAGTGCATTCATACACAGAAAGGTCTAGAATACTGTAGATTCCTGCTCATAATAGGGGGTCTATGGGCTGAAGATATGTACTTAGCCAGGTCTATACTCAGGCCTCCCATGCTCAGAAAAGTACATATTCAGATATAACACATGAACAATTGTATACATGATGAAGAGGGACTAAGACCTTGGTAGGTTATATTAAGAGAAAGCATAATTAGAAGGCCCCAAACTTAGGGCACCCATCCTCAGGAAGGTACATGTACAGCAGTTACGAAAGATCACAGAGTTACGTTCTCAATATGAACTAGGAACAAGGAAATTATTCTGGAATGCCCTGGAAAAGCATGTTGAGCTTCCTAGGTATGTGCTTAGAAATGACTGTGCTGATTGATTCCACTTTCAGAAGTATCCATTCTCAGACCACTTAAGCTCAGAATTTTCCCACAGAAAGACAGTCCATGGTCTTGGGGTGCATTCTCTAGGTGTATCTTTATAACTGTGCTCCAAATTCAAAGTCTCTATACTAAGCAGAATCCAACCTCAGATATGTATGAGTTATTATATTATACATAATCAAAAGGATACATAATCAAGTGGGGTGATGTTAAATGGAAGTTAAAATCAATGCAGGTCATGATCAGCAGTCTACAATTAGGGGTTTCATAATCACAAAGATATTGGAAAGGGTTTACACAAAATCTCAAAAGAAAATTCTCAAGGTAAACTACAATCAGGCAAATTAATATTTACAGTATTCCATGAATAAAAATATCCTGAGTTCTTCGGTCATTGGTTATTTGTAATTGAGATCATTGATTCCTTCTTTAGGGGGTTCCATGTTCAAGTTGTTTATCCTCAATTTCTTCCTCACAAGACAGGCAATGGAGTGTTCCATTCTCAGAGTGTGTCCTTTCTTAAAAGTCTTCATGCTCAGAAAATTACATTTTCAGGAATCAAACATAATCCAGGGTGTAGTTTATAAACAGACAATACATGATTAGGGCAGTCTACAATTAGGGGTTCATTCTCAGGAGGTTACATGTACAGGGATTACACAAAGTCAAGGAAAATTTGAAACACGAAATAGAATCAGGAGATTTATACTTACAGAATTCCAAGAATCAAAATGTCCACACTTCATAGGTGCTTTCTTAGATGTGACTGCATTCATTGGTCTGATGTTCATGAGGGTCCATGCTCAGCTTTTTAAAGCCCAGGATGTTGTTACACATAAAGAGAGTCCATGGTCTGGGGAATAGGTGTACATTCTTCCAAGTGTATCCTTCTCAGTCTGGGTCCGTATTCAAAAGGCTTCATGCTCAGGAGAATCCATGCTCAGAATGTACACGTTCATGTATTACACACAATTAAGGGTGTGCATGCTACATTGGGTTATGTGATGGGGCAATTAAAATCAGAGCAGGTCATGATCAATTAAAGGGTTCATGCTCAGAAATTCACAACTACAGGGGTTACACAATATCACATACATTCTACAGAAGAAATAGGATCGGAGAATTTAATACTTACACAATTCCATGAACAGAAACATGTCCACCCTTCCTAGGTACATGCTTAGATGTAACTGTAATCATTGATTCCAGGTTCAGGAGGGTCCTTGTTTAAGTTTGTATCCTCACCATATTCCACAGAGGAGAGAACATGCTCGGGGTTTTCTATCTCATAGAATGCTCCACTCTCAAAGTGTGTCCTCACATTAAAGATTCCATACCCCAAAATTTACATATTCATGTATCAAATATAATCCCAGGGGGTATACGCACAAGTTGGGCTACATTCATGGAGATTAAAATCTAAACAGGTCATGATCAGGAGTGTCCACCCTGAGAGATTCCATACTCAGACAAGTACATGTGAATGGGATATACATAATCAACTGGGTACGTGGTCAAAATAGGCTATGATTAAGGTGGTTAATTCTTCATGCAGTCCTTGATGAGAAGTTGGCACACTTGAGTTGCTGTTTAGAAGTGATTATACTCAGGGATTTCATGATCAGGAGTGTCTATCCCTGTACATTTATGTTAGGATGTTCCACACATGGGGATGCTTGCTTGGTGTTGTCATTGCTAATGAGGGTTCCATTGCCGGAGCCTGCCGGCAGTCGAGCAGTAACCTGATTGAGGGGGTGAGGATTGGAAAAGAAAGACAAGAGACAGGATGGGATCGGGAGGGCTTCAGTACGTGACTGAGCCCCGAGTTTATTTTTCAGCTTGTAATTATAGCGCATTCAGTAAGGCAGCGGTTAAATCAGTAACCTTTGTCCCATGTATGTTCCCCACCTAGCTCTTTGTTCTCATGCATACATCATTGGTAGCCCTGTTCCTTGTTCTCGTACATACATCATTGGTAGCTGGGACATGCTGCACTTCTAACCCGGCCACGGTTCCTGGATCAAGGTACTTTCTCATACAAGCATTGTTAATATTGGCCTCATGCTGAGCTACTCCTCATACAAGCATTGTTAATATTACGCTAAGCTAAGCCCTTCAGGAGGGGGAGCGGGGGGAGCAGGGCGAGTGCTAGCACCGCTGCCCACCACTCGGGTCAATGCCTCAGAGATTTCTCTCTCGATGACACTAGGGCAAGCGGGCCTCCCGGGTCTTTTTCCCTGGGCAGCACCTCGCCCGGCGGGTCCTCCCCGGGGGGAGTCCCGCCGGCTCCCCAGGTTCCATTATCAAAGTACATTCATACTTAGAATTGTCCAAGATAATGTGGGTTTATGCTCAGAAGTACTCGCCTAAGATCTGAAGGAATATAGTCAACCAGGTCTCTGCTCAGACCTCCAAGTTTAAAAGAGTACATATTGAAGTTTTATACGAATCAAAGGAAAACCTGCTCAAGAGAGGCTAGCTTATTTTAAGAAAATACATGATTAGGTGGGTCCCCTATTACAGGGTCCATGCTAAGGATCTTACCTGTACATAGGTTACAAGAAATCACAGAAGAACATTATCAGAATGAACTAGTATAAGGACATTTATACTTATAGAATTCCATGAATAGAAATATGTGTATTTCTTCACCACATGCTTAGATGTGATTGTGTTCATTGATTCCATGTTCAGGAGGGTCCATGTTCAGGTTGTTTCAGCTCAGGATATCCCACAGGAAGACATTCCATGGTCTTGGGAATACATTTTCTGAAGTGTGTCATTCTCAGAATCATTCACATTCAAAAGACTCCATGCTCAGCGGAATCCAAGCTTAGGAAACTATGAGTTATTATAATAAACACAATCAAGAGGATACATGCTCATGAGGGGCTATGTTAAGGGGAGGTTACTATCAAAGCATATCATGATTAAGGGAATATACAATTAGTGGTTTCATGCTCAGGAAGCTACAAGGAAAGGGGTTACACAAAATCACAACAGAATATTCTCTAGGAAAACAATAATCAAAGAAATTCATACTCACAGAATCCGATGAACAGAAAGGTCCACTCTTCATAGAAGATTCATGCTTAGATGTAATTATTGTCATGGATTCCATGTTCAGGAGATTCATGTCCATGATGTTAATCCTCAAGTTATCCACACAATAGAGGCCATGGATAGGGTGTTTATCCTCAGGAGTGCTAAATTCTTAGTATGGGTCATTATTCAAATGCTTCCATGCATATAATTTTACATGTTCATGCATTAAACATCAAGAAGAGGGTGTATTCTCAAGTGGCACGACATTCAAGTGAGATTAAAATAGAAGTACGTCACGGTCAGTAGACCTCATGCTGAGGGTTTGATGCTCAGGCTGGTACACATTCAGGGGATAAACAAGTAGGTACATACTGGAAAGTGGCTCTAATTACGGAGGTTGTTTCTGAGCGCAGCCCATGATCAGAGGTGTCCACACTTATTGAGTTGTTGTTTATCATTGATTACGCCCAGGAATTCCATGATCAAGAACATATATGCCCTGAGTCTCTATCTTCAGTATATTCCACACTCATGTGTCCATGCTGAATGTCAGTATTTATCAGAATGGTTACATTATAAGGCGACATTTATACTCAGAATGGTTTAGGATCACATGGGTTCATGCTCATGAGGAAGGGTCTATGGTCTGACGGTACATAGCCAGTTCTCTGCTCAGTCCTTCCGTGCTCAGAAAAGTACATATTCTGTTCTTATACACAAACAGTGGTATACGTGATTAAGAGGGGCTAAGAACACGGTAGTTGAAATTCACAAAATACATGATTAGAAGGATTGACTATTAGAGCCTCCATACTCAGGAAGGTACTTGTATGTTGTTACACAAAATCACACAAGTATATCCTCAGGATGAACTAAGATCAAGGAAATTATTGCAGCATTCCATGGATGTACAGGTCACAGATTCCTAGGTAGAAGCTTAGAAATGATGGGGCTCATTGATTCCATATTTAGAAGGGTCCATTCTCAGATTGATAAATCTCAAGATGTTCTAGGGGAAGATATTCCATGGTCTTGGGGATACATTTTCTGAAGTGTGTCATTCTCGTTCGTTCAAATTCAAAAGGCTCCATGGTCAACAGAATCCACACTCAGGAAAGTATGAGTTATTTTATATTACAAGTAATCTACAGGATACATGCTCAAGTAGGGCTACATTAGGGGGAGGTTACAATTAAAGAAGGTCAGGATCAGGGGAATATACAGTTAAGGGTTTCATGAACAGGAAGGTACAGGAAAAGGGATTACACAAAACCACAAAAGAACATTTTCAAGGTAAACTACAATCAAGGGAATTAACACTTACAGAATTCAATGAAAAGAAAAGTCCACTCTTCTTACATTCATGCCTAAATGTAATTGCGGTCATTCATACCACGTTCAGAGGATCCATGTTCTGGGTGTTTATCCTCAAGTTATCCACACAAGAGAGGCCGTGGATAAGCTGTTTGTTCTCATGAGTGTTTTATTCTCAGTGTGTGTCCTTACACGTTTTCATGCACAGATTTTACATGTTCAGGTATTAAACATCAAGAGAAGGGTATATGCTCAAATGGCGTGATATTCAAGGGAGATTAAAATCAGGGTATGTCATGCTCAGTAGGGTCCATGCTGAGGGTTTTGAATCTCAGACTGGTACACATACAGAGGATAAACTACCAAGTAGGTACATGCTGGAAAAAGGCTCTTATTAGGGAAGTTCATTCTTAGGGCAGTCCATCATCACAAGCTTCCAGGCTTATTGAGTTGTGTGTCACTGATTATGCACAAGGATTTCATGATCAAGACAGTATATCCCTTTGACCTTTATGTTCAGGATATTCGACACTCATGTGTCCATGCTAAGTGTTGGTATTTCTCAGAATGGTTCTATTATCAGAGGGCATTCATACTCAAAAAGGTCTAGAATCACATGAGTTTATGTTCATGAGGCAGGGTCTATGGTCTGAAGGTACGTAGTCAGCCAGGTCGCTGATCAGGCGCCAAGAAGAACATTTTCAGTTATTATACATGATCAGTGTTATACATTATCAAGGTGGGATAAGATCATGGTAGTTTAAATTCACAGAATACATGAGTAGGTGAATTGAAAATTAGAGCTCCCATGCTCAGTAAAATTCTCGAATGTTGTCACACAAATTCACAATGGTATATTCCCAGGTTGATCTAAGATCAAGGAAATTACCCAAATCCATGGATTTACATCAACAATTCTTAGATATATGCTTTGAAATGACTGCATTCTGTGATTCCATGTTCAGAAGGGTCATTTCACAGATTGTTTACGCTCAGGCTATACCACAGAAAGACATTCCATGGTCTTGGGGATGCATTTTCTGAAATCTGTCATTCTCAGAGTCGTTCACATTCAAAAGGCTCCATGCTCAGCAGAATCCACGCTCAGGAAAGTATGACATTATATTAAACACAATCAAGAGGATACATGCTCAAGTGGGGCTATGTTAAGGGGAGCTTACAATCAAAGTAGGTCATGAATAGGGGAATATACAATTAGAAGTTTCAAGCTCATGAAGGTATGGGAAAAGGGGTTACACAAAATCACAACAGAACATTCTGTATGTCAACAACAAGCGAGGAAATTAATACTTACAGAATTCCATGAACAGTAGTTCAAATTCACAAAATATATGATTAGAAGGGTCGACTATTACAGCCTCCATACTCAGGAAGGTCCTTGTATGTTGTTACACAAGATCACACAAGTACATTCTCAGGATGAACTAGGATCAAGGAAATTATTGCAGCATTCCATGGATATACAGGTCAAGGATTCCTAGGTAGATGCTTAGAGATGACGGGGCTCTTTGATTCTATATTTAGAATGGTCCATTCTCAGGTTGATAAAGCTCAAGATGTCCCACAGGAAGACATTCCATGGTGTTGGGGATACATTTTCTGAAGTATGTCATTCTCAGAGTCGTTCACATTCAACAGGCTCCATGGTCAACAGAATCCTCGCTTGGGAAAGTATGTTATTATATTAACGACAATCAAGAGGATACATGCTCAAGTGGGGCTATGTTGAGGGGAGGTTACAATCAAAACAGGTCATGATTAAGGGAATATACAATTAGAGGTTTCATGCTCAGGGAGCTACAATGAAAGGGGTTACACAAAATCACAAGAGAGCATTCTCTAGGTAAACAACAAGCAGGGAAAGTAATACTTACAGAATACCATGAACTGAAATGTCCACTCTTCTTAGATTCATGCTTAGATATATTTGTGGTCATTGATTCCATATTCAGGAGGTTCATGTTCATGGTGTTTATCCTCAAGTTATCCACACAAGAGAGGTAGTCGATAAGCTGTTTGTTCTTGAGATTTTTTTCTTAGTGTGTGTCCTTACTCAAATGTTTTCATGGACAGATTTTACATATTCTGGTATTAAACATCAAGAAAAGAGTGTATGGTCAATTGGCACGATATTCCAGGGAGATTAAAATTGCAGTATGTCATGGTCAGTAGGCGCCTCGATGAGGGTTTTGATGCTGAGGCTGGACAGATATAGGGGATGAACTACCATGTAGGTACACGCTGGAAAGTGGCTGTGAATAGGGAAGTTGATTTTTTAGGCAGTCTATCATCAGAAGTGTCCATGCTTATTCAGTTGCTATTTAAAATGTTTACATCAAGAGGTTCCATGATCCAGAGTACATAGTCCTTGGGCCTTTATGTTCAGAATATCCACAAACGAGGGTCCATGCTCAACAATTTACATGTTCAGGTTTTAAATATAATCAAGGAGGTAGTTTATAATCAGAGAATACATGATTAGGAGGGTCCACAATTAGGGGGTCCATACTCAGGAGGTTACACATACAGGGGTTACAAAAATTAACAACAGTACATTTCAAAAGAACTAGGATCAAGGAAATTATTACAGAATCCATGAACAGAAATGGTAACAATTGTTAAGTACGGGCTTAGAAACAATTTCACCAATAGCTTTCATGTTGAGAAGGATCAATCGCATGTCATTTAAGCTCAGGATGTTCTTAACCAAGAGTGTTTATGCTTTGGAATGTTTATTATTGGAAGTGTATTATTCTCAGAGTGGGTCTGTATTCAAATGTTTCTGTGCTCCAGGAAATCCATGCTCAGGAATGTACGTGTTAAGATACTACACATAATCAAGAGGGTACATGATCAAAAGGAGTTTACATTATGGTAGTTTATAATCAAAGAATACATGATCATTGGGGTGAACAATTAGGGGTCTGTGCTCAGGAATGCAAAGGTATAGGGGTTACAAAAAATCGCAAAGGAACATTCTCAAGATAAACTAGGATTAAGAAAATTCATTATTCCAGAATTCCATGAGCAGAAATTTTTACTCTTCTTAGGTATATGCTTAGATCAGATGAGGTCATTGATTCCATGTTCTGGAGAATCCACGATAAGGTAACCTTTACTGACAAAGTTCCAAAGAAGAAAATCCATGATCAGGGGCTTCATTCTGAGCAGTGTGCCATTCTCAAACGGTGTTCCTATTCAAAATGATCCAAGCTCAGGTAAGTGCAGGTTAAGAGGTTACACATGATCAAGGGTGTATATGATCAAATGGGGCTATTCTCAGGGGTGATTAAAATTAAAGGTCATGATCAGGTGGACTCTCTTCTTCAGGGAGCCACACCTACAGGGGACACTACATAACCAATGAGTACATGCTCAAATGCGGCTATGATTTGGGCATTGATTCTTACTGCAGTCCAGTTTCAGAAGTGTCTACACTTACTGAGTTGATGTTTAGATGCAATTTCCTACTGGGTTAGACATTCAAGAGTGCCTGATTCCCAAGGCTTTAAAGTTCAGGATATCCCACACTCAGAGGTCCATGTTCAGTGTTGTTATTTCTCATAAGGGTACCATTATAAGAGCACATTCATACTCAAAATGTTCCAGGAACACATGGGTTCATGTGCATAAGTAGGGTTCTATGGTCTGAATGAACAGAGTCAGCAAGATCTATGGCCAGGTCTTCCTTGCTCAGAACAGTACATATTCAGGTTTTCTCCACTATCAATGGAATACACGCTCATGAGTGGCTTAATCATGATAGTTTATAATAAAAAAATACATGATTTGTAAGGGCCACAAATAGAGGTTCCATGCTCACGGAGGTATATGTACAGGCATTTTACAATCCACAAGGGTGCATACTCAAAATAAAGCATGTTTAGGGGAAATGCTTAGTAGGGCATTCCATGCACAGAAGCATCCATACTTCTTGGGTACATCCTCAGATGTGATTAAGCACAGTGATTCCATTCAGGACTGTCCATGCTCATGTCATTGATGCTCAGGATCCTCCACACAAAGTATTCATACTCAGTCATGTTAGAACTGAGAAGTTTTAAATTCTCTGAGTGGGTTGAAGCTCAAAATGGTCCATGCTCAGGAAAATTCATGCTCAATAAAGGACATGTTCAGGTGTTATACATGCTCAAATGTGTACTGGCTCAGGGGGGTGCGATCATCAGGGAAGAGTACAATCAAAGCAGTGCACCATCAGGAGGGTCCTCCATGAGGATTTCCATGCTCAGGAAGGCATATGTGCAGGGAGTAAAATAAAACAGTACATGCTCAAGAGGGGCTATGGTTAGGGAAGTTGATTATTAAGGCTGTACATGTTCCTGAGGGTTCACGCTTCTGGACTAGACACTTATAAGTAATGAAGCCCCAGGACACACTCAGAGAGGCCACTCTCAGGGGTTTTCCCTCAGAAAGGCTCCATTCACAGTGGAAATAACTCCTCAGGAGTTCATGCTCACAAGTGCCCATGCTTGGGGGGGTATCTATTATCTGGGAAACATGGTCGCCTAGGTCCTTACTCAGACCTTCTATGCTCACAAAAATATTTATTCAGTATTTATACCCGATGAATGGGAACATGAACCGGTGGCTTAAGGTAAGGGTACTTTATAATCAAAGCATCCCATGGTCAGGAAAGGCCACAACTAGGGGGGTCCATGCTAGGAACAGACATGTACAGGGGTAACAGAAAATCACAAAGATGCCATCTCAAGATGAATTTTGATCAGGGGAATTGATTATTAGGGCATTCCATTCTCACAGTGAACAAATGCTCAGGAGGTTGAATGCTTAGGAGAGCTCATGCTCCAGAGGTTGTTCATGATCTGAAGGAACATAGTTAGCTAAGTCCACACTCAAGCTTCTACCTCTTAGAAATACATATTTGGGTTGACCCATGATCATTGATGTACATGCCTGATGATAATGGTATCATGGGGCTCCAAGACCCCACCGTGCTCTGCTCTACTAAAGCATCCCTGTGAACCCACCTGAATTCCTCTCCTTCCAGCACTGATGACTTGTCTCATAACCGAAGCTCTAACAGACCTGTTACCATAGGCATGAAAGATGCTTCACTTCCCTCTCACAGCTGTGGGCCAATGGCCTTGGTCATATGACATGGAGCTTTTGAAATTTACATGAGCTGCCCCTTCAGTCAAGCCCCTCATCCCTGGGTCTCCAAGTCCTCCCCCAGCCACTGTGTGTGTGTGTGTCTGTCTGTCTGTCTTAATCTCTCTCAGTATCTGTCTCTGGGTGTGTGTCTCTGTCTCTACTTCTGTCTGTCCCTTCTCTCTCAGGCTCGTTCCACTGAAGGCTTCCCTGATTCCCACCCGTGGGGTAGTACCAGGATCCTGCACACACCTGGAAGCAAGTTAGAGGGGGCACAGAGAACCCTAAAGGCATTTCTAAGGTCCACACCTGGCAGTCTATTGTCTGTTTTGCCCAAATTCCACTGTCTTACTCAGAGACCTGCAGGGCAGGCTAAGAGTTGACCCAGCAGTGGTCCAAGGAGAAAATCACACGACGTTTGGTCAAAACATGATGTTGTCCTGGACATCTGATCATACTGCCATTATTCCTCAGCCGAAAAAGGAAAAATAATTGCAGTGGAGTTCTGGGGGAGTGTGACCCAGGTCAGCCCACACTGACTCCCTGCTTTCCTGTGTCCAGCCCACAAGGTGGCTGATCCACAGGGTGGCAGCACAGATGCTGGAAGGAAGCCAGTGGGATGAAGCCCCTGGGCCATTAGCAAGCTCTGGTCCAGGATCCCAGGCACCAGCACCTGTTGCCTCCAGACACAGAATCAATATTCTTGAAGCGAGATGGTGACAGGATAGAGAGAGGAAGACAAATGAGTGAGCCTGGTTCACTTCTCCCCTCCATCTCTCCTTGTGTGTGAATTATAGTTATGAAGGAACTCAGAAGCTCCAAGAAAAACAGGCTCGGAATTCAATGTATAATTAATATTTACACCCTTCACTACTTGTCATTTAGGCCACATTTCAACAACAAAAAAGACAACTAAACAATGGAAATTCCTCATGAACATGCACTTCAATGGTGCTACTCAGAAAGCATCTCAAAAACACACAGTGGCTGCAGGAGGCTGGGGACCAGTCAGCCCCAAGGAGGCAGGAGACAAAATGAGAGTGATGTGGACGGGCTGGTCCCACAAGCAACCCCTCCCTGCTATGATATGAAACTAAGTATACAGGACAACAGCCCTCTTTACCAGTGACAGGGACCTTGGCTCCTGCAGCAGCCTCAGCTCCCAGTTCCCAGCTCCCAGCTGCCAGGCCACAGGCCCCAGCCCCCAGCACCCAGCACCCAGCTCCCAGCACCCAGCTCCCAAAAGAGGCAACTCTCCCTCTGAGGCATCCATGACACCTCCCTGTGGTTGGACTAAGATGATGTGCTGGTGACATCAGAAAGCAAAGATTTTGATTCAAAAACACTTCGACCTGTGACCCTGCTCAGCAATGGGTTCAGGGGGTCTGTAAAGAGACATGACAGTGTATTTGTTACCTAAAATTTTTTACCATAAGGCCTCATCTTGAGTAAAATTGTAGCCACACTCCTACTATGACTGTATTTCTATTTACAATGAGAGCATCTAACTGTGACTATCAGAAGCTAATATGTGGCCCTCACTGCTCCCTCAAAAATGAGGAAGAAAGGCCCAGGTATCATGCACAGTTTGTTCAGTAGGGAGCTTTATGAGCCTCAAGTCAAAAGTCATAGTTTGAACCAAGAGCAGACAAACTCCTCTCAAGCAATGCAGATATGAGGACAGGTGGGAAGTTTTACAATTTGGAGGCGAGGGTGGCTATGCAAGAACAAGAGGACGTTTCTGCATATTTAAAAGGAAATCACAGCAAATTACATATTTTAAAACCAGACAAATAGCACACACATCACAATATCCAAAAATCAATGTTCTAAATTACCTGCCTCAAACGCCTACAATATCCCTTGTCCTACACTTTCTGAGCTTCATTTTCTATGATGAGATTAGAACATACCTCAACTTTTCCTCTGTGTTCTTAGAGACTTGAGTGCACTGTGAACAGCTCAGAATGGGTTCTTATGGCTTCATATTCTGTTACTGATCTAAATTCTAAACTCTTCCTGGAATGCATTTGTACACCAGAAGTACTGTAACAGGACAGCACCCCATGTCTGTGCCCCAACCATGCCTGTAACAGGACAGCAGCCCCATGTCTGTGCTCCAACCATGCCTTCCAAGCTCTCTGTCCCTGGATCCCAAGTACCTGCAGCCTGCTGAGCCCACCTACCTAGAAGACATGTGATGGATGGAAGGTGATGTCAGGAGAAAGTGGTCTGGACAGGGCTCTGCTGGTCACCAACGTGCATGTGCACTGACATTGAAGTTGTGGGCTTTTTGGTGAAGTTGTGTGAGATTCAGGAGGTGGGGGAGCAGCAGAGGAAGGCAGGGAGGAAGGAGGAGCCTCAGGAAGGTCAGTACTTGGGAGCTTATGGAGGAGAAGCTGGGAAATGGGACTCATCTCTCAAGTGCACAGAGGCCCAGGGGGAAGCTGGGGGAGTCCCCAGGGCAAGGGAAGAGTAAAAAATCTACTGGCAATTAGTGGGGGAGGAGGTGAGGAGGAATAGGGCAGGTGGAAAAATGGGCAGGAAGGAGAGGCACAGGGGAGCAGTGGACAGTACAAGGCCTGTTATTTGAACTTCGGCTTCACTGAGAAGAAAAAGGGAATCCTGCAGAGGGCGATGGTACAAGTGGCGTCCAGCAAGGAGCCAGCTCCAAGCAGGTCACAGCCAGCCCATAGGAAGACCCGAGGGAAAGGTAAGGCATGATGGTGAGGGAGGAGTAGAGAAACGAAGTAAGGGGCTCACCTCCCAGGTTCCCCTTCTGAAGCCTGAGGGGCTGAGGTCACATGGAAAAGCAAATTAGGGGATTCCCAAGCAGAGCTCTGCCTGCACTCCCTTCACTCACAGGCAGCAAATGAGATGCAGGGACCTCACAGCAGACACCTGTCACCTCCCCTTACTGACCAGGAAGCTCTGCCATGGCCTGTATGGCACCAAGTTTATTAACCATGATAACCCCAGAGAGCAGGCACTGGAGTCTCCACCTTGCAGAGAAGAAGCTTGGGTCCTCAGGCCATGGGATTCCCCACACCTCGAATGGAAGGACATTTGAACCAGGGTTTTGGTCCCAGCAAACTTACTTTCCTTCCTTCCACCTTATCCTCCTTGGAGCCAGCTGTCTGCAAAGTAGGGTTTGGCCAAAGCCAGTAAAAAAGCAGTTTAGATCTGATGTATTCACTCTCTGGGTGACTCTAAATGTGAGGTGCATGGGCGTGGGGAAGCCAGACACTTCAAGGTGCTCTCAGTCCCTGCCTGAACCCCCAATATCTTTGATTTAGTTCTTGACAAATCCTACTGTCAGCTGACAAAGCTGTGTGTGGAACACCCCCAAAGCCATCAATGGACCAAGTCTAGATGCACAAAGCCTCCCCCTCTACCCACATGCCCCCGACTGCCCAGGACAATGCTTACCCGCACCCCGTGACCAATACCCGAACTGCAGCCGTCAGCCATTAAGACACAAACCCTGCCCTAGCTGATTTGGGTTAGTGTTCAGAGCACTGCACTGGGGTCTGAAGGGTCGTAGGTTCGATTCTGGCCCAGGGCACATACCGCCCTTGCAGGCTCAAACCCCAGACCCAGTCAGGGCACATGCTGAAGGCAACGAATCTCACATGGATGTTTCTCTCTCTCTCCCTTCAACTCTCTCTGAAAAGTAATAGAATAAATAACTTCCAGTGAGGATTAAAGAAAGAAAAACACTTATCCAGGATTCCTCGATGGTCCTTTGAGGCCATTTTCAAAGATAATTCAGTTCCCTTTGGGGACTAGAGACACAAAATCATTAGCAGGAATGACCTTTGATTGACTCACTTTGGAGGCGCTGCTTTTGTTGTTGTTGTTATCCTTTCCCATAGACATTCTTTTTAATTTTTTCTTTTTTTTAGAAAGTGGAAGGCAGAGAGTGTGTAAGAGGTGGGAAGGGGGGCTTGGAAGAAACACTGGGAAAATGCTCAGAAGGCTGGAAGCTCAGGGGAGCCTGTGCCCCAGGTGTTGTTTATGATCTGAAGGAATATAGTCAGCTAGGTCCACACTCAGGCTCTGAGCTCGTACAATACATATTCAGGATTCACCCATGTTCAGTGGGGTACATGCCTGACAATTCATGTATCATGAGGCTCCCAGCCCTACCAGTCTCTGTCCCACACATCACAATACCCAAAAAACAAAGTTTTAAATTACCTGCCTCAAACTCCTCCAACATCCCTTGTCCTACTCTTTCTGGGCTTCGTATCCACGTGACCATTTTCCTGCATCATTTTCTAAGATGAGACTAGAACATACCTCAGCCTTTCCTCTGGGAGGCCTGGTGCTTCAGTAGAGTCAAGGACCCACTGCCAGTCAGTGGGGTGAGGTGGTGAGGAGGAAGCAGGCAGGTGGAAGGAGGAGCGGCAAGCAGAGGCACCTGGGAGGAGCTGGGAGGAGGAGGAGGCCTCTTAGTTGAACTTGGGCTTCATCAAGAAGAAAAATAAGAGTAGCTGGTAGGGAGATTGTGCAGGTTACATCCAACAGAGAACCAGCTCCATGCAGGTCACAACCAGTCTGAGATGGAGGGACGAGCAAGAAGAAAGACATGAGGACTCTGGAGAAGAAAAAGGAGGTGAGGAGCTCACCTCCCAGGTTCCCCTTCTGAAGCCTGAGGGGCTGATGTCACATGGGAAAGTTAATTAGAGGTTTCCCATGTGGAGCTCTGCCTGCACCCCCTTCACTCACAGGCAGCAAATGAGAGGCGGGGACCTCACGGCAGACACTTGTCACCTCTTCTTACTCACCAGGAAGCACTGCCATGGCCTGTATGGCACCAAGTACATTAAACGTGAGAACCTTGGGAGAGCAGTCACTGGAGTCTCCACCTTGCAGAGAAGGTGATTGGGACCCTAGGACCTGGGACTGCCCACAACCCCAGACACAAGGACAGAAGAACCAGGGTCAGGGCCAATACAAACTTACTTTCCTTCCTTCCACCTGTGAGGTTGGGCCACAGCCAGAGAAGTAGGCAGTTTGGATCCGATGTGGTGTTCTCTAGGTGTTCTGAAGATGAGGTGAGGGGTACCTGGGCAGCGCACATGTGGAAGGCAACTAATCTCACATGACTGTTTCTCTCTCTCTACCATAGAAACTCTCTGAAAAGCAATGCAAAATATACCCCCGAGTGAGGATAAAAAAAAAAAAGAAAAAAAAAAAGAGAGACACTAATCCAGGTTTCCTGTCTGGTCCTTTGAAGCCATTTTTAAAGGTAATCCATTGCCTTTTGGGGACTTGAGACACAAAACCTTGGCACGAATGACATTTGATTCCCTTTGAAGGTGGTACTTATTTGTGTGTTTTTTAAATCCAGATAAGAAGACATTTTTAATTTTTTTCTTTTTACATAAAGTGGAAGGGAAGGAGCATGGAAGGGGTGGAGAGAAGGGACAGAGAGAGAGGAGAGAGAGAGAGAGAGAGAGAGAGAGAGAGAGAGAGAAACAGTGAACAAATGCTCAGAAGGCTGCATGCTCTGGAGAGCCTGTGCTCCAGAGGTACTTTATTATCTGAAAGACCAGAGTCAGCTAAGTGCACATTCAGGCTCTGAGCTCTTACAAGTACATATTCAGGGTTTATCCATAATCAGTGTGTTACATGCCTGACGATTCAGCTATCATGAAGCTCCTAGCCCCCGCCAGACTCTGACCTCTGAAGCATCCCTGTGAACTCACCTGATCTCCTCTCCTTCCAGCCCTGAGGCTTTGTATCAGAACAGAAGCTGCATCCAGGTATCAGGGTGCAGACCTGTTACCACAAGCAGGAAAGATGATTCTCTTCCCTCTCACAGCTGTGACCAGTGGCCTTGGTCAGCTGACACAGCCCTTCTGAAATTTACATGAGCTCCCCCTTTCCTCACCCTCCTCCTCCCTGTGTCTGCAAGTCCTCCCCGGCCAAAAGTCTGTGGCTATTTATCTCTGTATCTCTAACTCTCTCTCTGTGTCTATTTCTCTGTGTATCTCTATCTCTTTCATTGTCTCTTTTTCTCTCCCAGGCTCCTTCCACTAAAGGCCTTCCACACTCACACCCATGGGGTGCTTTCTGGATCCTGGGGATGCTGGGCAGCAGGTCAGAGCGGGCACAGAGAACCCTGAAGGCCTTTCTAATGTTTAAGCCAGAAAACCTATCATCTCATTACTAAAACTCCACTGACCAACTCAGCAACACACAGGATAGGCTTATGGTTTGCCAATCAGTGTTCCAAGGAGAAAAGCACAAGTGGTATGGTCAAAACGTGATATTCTCCTTGACATCTGACCACATGACCCCATTTCCTCAGGTGACACCTACGGTCCTCATTAGGTTCACACCAGGGTCCCATCATGGGCTTACTCAGGCATCCTGGCTCTGCATCCTCTAGTACCCTGTAGATGATTCATGCAGATAGTGGGGGCCATGTTCCCTGTGGAGATAGAGAATGGAAATGGAAGTCTGCCAAAAGAAGGAAAAATAATTCAGGTGGAGTTATGGGAAACGTGGGAAGCTCAGCACACACAGGATCCCTCCTTCTATGTCCAGCTCACAGGGTGGTGGCTAATGCACAGGGTGGTGGCACACACACTGGAGGGAAGCCAGTGGGATGAAAGACGGTGGGCCATTAGCAAAGGCTCCTCTGGGAGCCCATGCACTGGCAGCTGCTGCCTCCAGTCACAGAATCAATGTCCTCAATGTAAGATGGTAATGGGATGGAAAGAGAGAGATACAAATGACTGATCCTGGTTCCCCCTCCCTTCCCCGTCTCCTTGTGTTTGAATTATAGTAATGAATGAAATGACAAGTTCCAAGTAAAAACGGTCTCAGAATTCAATGTATAACTAATATTTACACCCTTCACTACTTGTCATTTAGGCCACATTTCAAGAACAAAAAAGACAACTCTAGGGATGGGAATTCCTCATGAATATGCACTTGAATGATGCTATGCAGAAGGCATCCCAATGATACACAGTGGCTGAAGGTGCCTGGGACCCAGTCAGCCCCAAGGACGCAGGAGGTAATGAGAGTGAGGTGGAAGGACTGGTCCCACAGTGACAGCTTCCCCGCTCTGACAGTAAACTAAGTACACAGGACAATAGGCCTCCTTACCTGGCTCTAAAGGCACCCTCAGTTCTCAGATCCAAGAAGAGGCAGCTCTTCCTCTGAGGCACCCATGATACCTCCCTGTGGTTGGACTAAAGGTGATGCATTGGTGACATCACAAATCAAATACTGTGAACCAAAGACACTGTGACATGTGATCCTTCTCAGCAATGGGTCCAGGTTGTCCCTCAACAGAGATGACAGTTTATTTGATCCCTAATATTTCTGAACTGAATGCCCCATCTTGAGTCAAAATTGGACCCACACTCCTAGTATGACTCTATTTCCAATTAAAATGTGAGCATGGTCAATGGAACTGTGAGGGTCAGAAGCTAAAGTGTGTCACCCCACCCCCCCCAGAAAATGGGAAAGAAAGGGCCAGGCACTGTGCACAGTTTATTCTGTAGGGAGGATTGTGAGCTTCAAGACAAAAGTATAGTTTGAGTCAAGAGCAGACAAACTCTTCTAAAGCAACACAGGAATGAGGGCAGACTGGGCTCTGTGGAGACTGGAGGCTTTACATTTGGGGTGGGCAGGGCTGTGTGGGAACAAAAGGATGTGTCTGAAAACCTGACAAATACAAACACATCATAACATCCAAACACAATGCTTTAAATTAACTGCCTGCCACTCCTCAAACATCCCTTGTCCCATACTTTCTGGGCTTTGTGTCCTCTCCTCTCCACGTGACCATTTTCCTGCATCATTTTCTATGATGAGACTAGAACATACCTCAGCCTTTCCTCCATGTTCCTATAGGCTTGTGTGCCCCAGGAACAGCTCAGAATTGATTCATGCAGCTTCATACCGTTACTGGTCAAAATTTTTATCTCATCCTTGGAGGCATTTGTACCCCAGGAGCAGTGCTGTAACAGGACAGCACCCCATGTCTGTGCCCCAAGCAGGACCAGAAGTGTCCTTGCCCAGAGCTCTGCCCTTGGATCTCCAAGTGTCCACACCTGCTGTGGCCACCCACCAGAAAGCGTGGTGATTGATGGAAGGTGCTGTCAGGACAAAGTGGTCGCACCAGGGCTCTGCTGAACATCCACAGGTATGAATGCTGATGCTGAATCCTCAGGCTTCCCTGGGATTGTGTGAGATTCAGGAGGTGGGGAAGCAGCAGAGGAAGGCAGGCAGACAGCAGAAGGAGCCCCAGGAAGATCGGCACCTGGGAGCTTATGGAGAAGCTGGTAAATAAGACTCATCTCTCAAGAGCACAGAGGCACATGGAGACACTGGGGGGAGGCCCGAGTGCATCAGCAGAGCGAGGGGCCCACTTCCAGTTACTGGGGAGAGAAGTGAGGAGGAAGAGGGCAGGTGGAAGGAGGAGAAGGAAGCAGAGGCACCTGGGCAGAGCAGGCACAAGGACGAGGCCTGTTAGTTGACCCTCTGCTTCACCTAGGATGACAACTATGGCTGTAAATGAGAAAGAAATAAGAGATCATGGAGGAAGCAATGGCAAAGGGGATGTCCAGCAGAAAACCAGGACCAAGCAGCCTGGTCTGTATTATTTTGGGAGCATCCCAAAGAGCTCAGGGACACAGTAACACTACATGTGCCTGGGACAGAGTCAAGCTCACATTACATGGCAATCCTAACACATGCAGGCCCATACAAGCTGGCTGCTCTTTCCCTGCCTCCCTCCTTTGCTCAGCTGCCCCTCCTCAGGTCACCCCCACTGGTGTAAAGGTTCTCACCCAGTTGGCTCACATCCCTCAGTTCCTGAGAACACCTGCCTGTGACTTTCATGGAAGGAGAGCACTGTATTGCTAACACCACAGGGAGGGGTTGGTGAGGGCAGTGATCTCCAGCATCCCTGTCTCTGTCCTGTTCAGTGTATAGCCCTCCTGTTGTTCATGGTGCAGGAGTTGTCCCCATGCACCCTGAGCTCTTTCAGGCCATCAGGGCATCCAGGTGGAAGTGTAAGAGTCTGCCTGTGGAGAAACCTGCAGGACCAGAGCACAGGGCTCAGCCAGGACTGTGGCTGGGCTGATGGTTCTAATTGTCATTAGTGATGGTTTCTCCATTTGTGATAACAGCAGTGCCAAAATTTTTAAACTTCTAAGATATCCTTGAGTATTTTAAGTTAAAACTAACTGAAGTGGGGGACCATCCTCTCCCAGTTTCAGAAGTCTGGATGGGATACAGGTGCAGAGCTCTGCTGTGGTGGGGAATCCACCACCACCAGTTCAAACCACAAAGAGGGGATTTGGTCCCTGCCCAGTTGTGGTATAGATGGCTCCTCAGGGGGAAGGAAAACTGCCATCAATTGAATACCCCTCAATGTGGTAATTCTCTCCCACAGCGCCCAACTTCAAGTGATGTGTCCATTGTCAGCTTCCCTTCAGAGGAAACAAAAAAATGACCCAGATACCAGCATTTGTAAGCCATTTAGAGGCCTTCCCATGACACTGACAATATTAAAACTAGATATTGGATATAGTGCTAGAAATTCATAAGTCCAGATACAGTGATGGGTCTCCTTGTGCCCAACTAGAGCCCCAGGAGATAAATATTTTGTACAAAGCATTCAGATTGCTTCCTTTGAATGATAGGTGTCTGCTCTACGCCTTGTAGGTAGAAATAGTTTTCTACTCTTGGTTCCCAGTCACCACAAAATCATGTGATTCTGCAGAATTAAAAGGCAACAAATAAGCTGAGGACATGCAGGCACTTTAGGGAATACAATGGACTCTGTAGCATCTCCCCAGTCCTCCTCTCCTGCACTCTGCCATTTCCGTGGAAACTAGTTCATGGGGGCAGGTTCACCTTAGAGTAGGCATCTGAAGATGTTATTTTCTACTTATTTGGTTTCTTATTTTTTATCTTATTTTTTAATAGAGGGGTATAGAAACTGTGTTCCATGTAAATTTTAGTTGACTTAATTTGTATGAATTCTATCCATCTGCCATACATCAACATTTGCCCACTTGCTTACCTGCCAGCTTTGTTCAAGAAGGAACTTAAGAGGGCTCACTGTGCACGGTTAATTCATTAAAGAGACATATATCTATTCTATTCCAAATTTTTTGAAAAAATGCAAGCTCTTTAATAATGACATGACTGCACTAACTCTAAGTTTCTTCTGCTATAGTATTTTGTTAAATGAATTGAAGATGGTGTTTAGTACCAAGAACAAAAGGTGATATGGAGACCAGGTCTCTGAGTGAAAAAGCTACCATGTTATGTGTCAAATAAAGTGCAAACACTTAAAAGGCTGGTTTGAAAAGCTGGTTATAGGTAATTTGTTTTATCTTGCAACAGAACCAAGGATTACAAAAATGGAATCAACTTTAGAAAAATGAGAAAGTAATAAAATCCAGCATTATAAACTGTAATAAAATAGGATTAGGTAAATATTTTCTTAACATGGTAAGATAAATCTATCTCAGCTCCAAAGACTATAACGAGTGAAAACCTTCCACAAATAATAAAAGAATCTATCAAGCTACCAGGGTATAAAATTCATGTAGAGAAACCAATAGCTTTAGAAGATAAAACATAAAAAAACTACCCCCATTTAACTGGCCAAAAACAAAGTGTCCAGGAATAAAATGAAGTTAAGAACTGTAGAAGTTTTTTTTGTTTTTTTTTAATCTTCACTGAAGTATATTTCTTCAATCGCTTTTCAGAAAGAGTGCAAATTGGAGAGAGACAGAAAAAGAGGGAGAGAGAAACACAGATGTGAGAGAGACATATGAATTGGTTCCCTCCTGTATGCACCCCTACCGGGGCCAGGGGTCAGGCAGAAATGAGAAATGGACATATGTGCCCTTGGCCAGAATCCTACCTGGGCACCTTCAGTCTGAGGGCTGATGCGCTAACCAGTGATCCAAACCCGCTAGGGCTGTAGAAGTGTTTTTAAATACCCTCAAACGTCCACCTATATAAACGAGTATAAGTAGAAAGACTTATGATGTCAGTTTCCCCAACTTGTTTTATAGAATAATGCAAATTTAATAAAATAATATAAATCCAGGTTTTTCTGGATCTTTCCTTTTTTTTATTATTGTGAGGGGAGGACTACACAATCTGACTAAAGTTCAGATATAAAATAGAAACAAGAATAGACAGAAAATCCTGCATAGAAAGAGATAGAGATGGAGGCAGCCCCACTAGGTCCCAAATTCTGTAATCGTCCTAATGAGAACCTGGCTGTGCTGGCTCTTAAACAGACATGCAGAACAACACACAAACACTGAAGTGCAGGGAGACACAAAGAACGTGGGACATAAGTGTATAATAAAGGTGACCTCTCAAATAAGTAGTAAAAAATGACTGTGATAGATGGCATTCAGACAACTGAGTCACTATCCAGCAAAATAAATTACAGACAAACGTTGCATCCATATCTCACACTGTACATAAAAATTAATTCCAAGGCTGCCCCGCGCTACCACTGTGGTGACGGCTGGGCCCTGGCTGGTGCTGGGGCTGGGCCAGGGCCTGGCCTCCATCGGGGCGGAGGTGGTTTTTAATGGTGGGAGTGGGGATGGCGATGGAGATTGGGGGCCCAGGGGGCTCCAGGGGCTGAAGACCACTTGGGTTGCCAGGGAAGGGGTAGGGAGCCCTGCATCCCCGCCTTGGCCTCCGCTGCCCAACATGGGCCCCGAGCTCCAAAGTTTTCGAAGTTGGGCGCCGAGGGCCCGCGGCTCGGGAATGGGAGGAGCCCGGCACCGGACTGGCGGGGGCGCAGGTAGCCTGAGCCTCCTGGGAGGCACCAAGGGTTTCACGCGCGGCCTGGGGGCTCCCGGGAGTGGGCGAGGGCTTGGGGCTTCTGCTGAGTTGGCGGGTGTGGCCATGGCCGCTGTCCCCTTCGCACGGGGCCGGAGCTCTTGCTTCTGGGGCCGCTGCTGCTGCTGGGGGGCCTGGGCCTGGGGATGACCTTGAGCTGGAAGGAGGGGGCCT